>PVKS010000781.1:0-11093 GCA_004027875.1 Aplodontia rufa | reverse complement strand
TTACTATTTTTTTGAGAACTCTAAAAACCTATTGTAATAAGACAGAATGGAAACTGTAGCAAATTTTAGCAATGTGATGAAGCAGAAAGGAAAAGTTTTAGCAGCCTGAGAGCTGATGATGTGTGGTTTTGATCAATGACCCCGCACTCCTGCTTGCTGACATTTAACCATACAGGAAACAGAGGGGCTGGGGGCAAAATAAATCCCCCTTTGGGCTGACACAGGAAAAGTCCCTCCCTAAGCCATATAAAAACTAAAAGTTCCTAGGCTGGTAACAAGGTTGTAACCCATATAAGGAATGTGAAACACACCCTCTAATAGAATTGCACCAATATCCTTGTCTTGATAGACCCAAACTTGCTTATGTGTAAAGGTAAAAGCCCTCTTGTGCTCGGGGCTCAGACCTTGGGAATTAACCCTCTGAGCCACGGCCACTAATAAAGTGTTGCTTCCAGATCTTGGTGTCCTGACCCTCATTTTCCTACTATACTACAAAGATCACCTTATCAAATTAGAACTAATGATTCAAAGACTTGTTAGAAGGTATTTGCAAATATCCCCATGAGACTTGATGGCCCAAAACAGGTATTGGAAATTGGGATAGACAAGTGGATAGATTCAGGTGTTTATGAGGTAGAATTAGGGGAGGACTGGCTGATTTGATAAGGTAGATAAAGGGGAAGGAAGAGTTAAGGATGACAGCCAGATTTCTAGCTTGGGACATTAGGTGTCATTTATCAAGATAGTTTCTACAGGAGGAGAATCAAGTGTAGAGTCCAGATGCATATATAATAATGACATTCAAAAGCCAGCAAGATAACCCAGTGGCAATGTCTCATGGGCACTTGTGTCCATAAAATGACTGCTTCAGAAAACTGGTGGGCTAACGGAAAAAAATATGGGAATCAGTATAATATAGTATTATAAAGTCATAGAAATGGAAGAAATTGCCCTAGTTTGTAGATAAATGAAAGGCTTAAACTATGAAAGCAATGAGAATAAGGCTTCTAAGGGCTGAAGTGGTCGCTCAGCGGTTGAAGCACCTGCCTGGCATTCGCAAGGACCTGGGTTCAAACCCCAGCATGACATACACAACTAAGTGTTGGAGAAACAAAGGCCAGATGAAAAAATTAACAAAAACTAAAAACTGAAGGTCTCTTTCTCTCTCTCTCTCTTCTCTTCTTCTCTCTTAAACAAACAAACAAAAAACAAAATGAATAAGACTTCTAGTGATTTTTTTTCTTGAAAAGAGGAGCAACTTATACTTTGTACATATTTAAGTTCTCTTAGCTGGAGTGGGTCAGTCCACCCCATTCAAATAGTGATTTACTTACTACTGAGCTTATTGAGTGAAATGCATGGACCTCACAATTCTAGCTGCATACTCCCCCTTCATTTAGTTTTTGGCCTTTGATTTTATCAGTATACAAACTGCTTTTTTTTTAGCCAGTCATTGTTATGGGAAAGAATATTAGCATGATGAATTAGGAGTTCTTAGACTAAAAATATTAAAAAATAAAAGTTGAGATCTTTGTGATACATTTTAATTTTAAAACAACTTGATATTTTCAAAACAATATGACTTTTCTGATTTAGAGGATTGATTTGGCATACAGCATAGGCATGAATTTTGGACCAAAGTGTTTATGCATATATTATTAATGATAGTAATGTTAATTATTACTAATTATTTTTATATTGATTATACTTTAATACTGTTACTTTTTGCAATGCTGGGGATCAAAACCAGGCCCTTGTGCATGCTAGGCAAATGCTCTACACTGAGCTACATCTTCAGCGCTTTATAAAATTTTATTTTGAGACAAGGTTTTGCAAAGTGGCTTAGGCAAGCCTCAAACTTGTGATCATCCTACCTTTATCTCCTGAGCTACTGGGATTACAGGCATACACTACCATGCCTGGCTCAAAATTATATTTGTAAGAGAGAAAACCTTGATTTATACCCAAGTGAGCTTAGTACTTCTATTGCAATTCCTATGGAAACTAGTAGGAGCTAGTTATGTGGTACATTAGTAATTACTGATCAAGTTAAGTTAAATGGAAGTTCCTCTGTTTGGGGAGGTGGAGGTGTGAAAGAGTAGTGCACTGAGTAACAGGAAGCTAAATGACATCTAGAAAATCCTCTAAAATATTTTAAATGTTAAAAGAAGTTTCAGATGTATATTTTGTAAATTCATTGCATTTCTAAGACCCTTAAACAGGATAGAATCATGATTTCTGTAGAATTAAGTTTTTTTCTACTCTGTTTTCATGATTATTGCTTTTCTTCCATTTTAGAATCTGTGTGTGTGTGTGCGGGCTGGGGATCAAACCCAGGCTCTCAGGCATGCTACGCTGAGATATATCTCCCATCCTGGATATTTAAGAAAAATGTCTTTCTATTCTTCTTCTTTTTTAACCAGGGATTGAACTCAGGGGCGCTTAACTATTGAACCACATCTCCAACCATTTTTATATTTTATTTAGAGACAGGGTCTCACTAAGTTGCTGAGGCTGTCGTTCAACTTGCTATACTCTTGCCTCAGCCTTGAGCAAGCTGCTGGGATTGCAGGCGTGCACCACCACAACCAGCTTATGTTTTCCTACTCTATTATTTAATATTAGCTATAGAACTTCTAAATAATGAATAATCGTAAAATATTTATTTATTTTTTTAAGAGAGGACAGTGAGAGAGAGAGAGAGAAGAGAGAATCAATTTTTATTGAGTTTTTCACACGACTTTTGTTGCTTTGACGCTTAGCTGTGTATGTGGGTGCTGGGGTTTGAACCCATGTACTTGTGCATGCTGGGCAAGCGCTATATCTGCCAAGCCACTGCTCCAGGCCTTAGAATAATTTCTTAAATCACATTTTTTTCATCTGCTTTTGTTTCTCTGACACTCTGTTGTGTATGTGGTGCTGGGGTTTGAACCTGGGAGCCACCCACCGATCCAGTCCTTAACATAATCTTATAAAAGAATTTAAATATGTTCATTCTTGGAGATTCTAGCTTTTGTTGGCCATTTCAATACTTACTATAATTAAAATATAAGTAGGTATATTATTGAATATTGCAAGCAGAACTGTAGCTTTCTGCTATGTTCGAATTTTTACTGAAAGTGTTCCACATTATTTATGTAGAAAATCTATTGGGATCATTCTGAGATAGGAAGTTGGAGTTACAAAAAAGGGAGAGATACTGACTCTCGGAAGAAGGGCCCACAAATCGTTGAAATGCAGAAAACACCTTTGAATAGTTGCAGCTCCTGAGCCACCTAGCCCTTGCCCTTGACCCAAGACATTGACTGCAAAAGGGAACAGGAGAGCAAAGCCAAGTGGGAAGAATACAGGGGAGAAATTGTGTAAGTTCACTCTGACATCACCTTTAGTTCAGGCCCTAGCAATGTCCCTCTATAAATACTAACAAGCTACACAGAGGGGTTGCTGTTTTTCCTGCTGGAGCTGGTCCACATTCTGCCTTGAATATGTATTCCTTGCTTAACTCCAGAGCTTTTTACATTCTCCCTTGAGAGTGCCTCTGCTTTCCTAAATAAACTTTTAGTTTCTGGCTGGTGTGTGTGGAAATTCATGGTGGTTTTTTTTGTTTGTTTGTTTGGTTTTTGTACTTCGGATTGAACCCTGGGGTGCTTTACCACTGACCTACATTCCCTGCAATTATATTTTTATTTTGAGACAAGTCTTGGTAAGTTGCTTAGGGCCTTGGTAAGTTGCTGAGGCTGCCTCAGGCTCCCAAGCTGCTGGGATTACAGGTATACTTCAACATGCCCAGCTAAGTACTGAAATTCTTTTCCAGCATGAATGCCAAGGATCCCACTATCCTGGGTTGAGTTACCCCTTCTCTCCAGGAATTCCTCTGACCTTTCCCCTTCTCCTAAGATTCTAAGAACAGAAAGAACCCAAAGCAATCATGTTTTTAATAGAATTACATTTCAGATAATTTATATTCAAAATAAGTCTATACAATTATATAATTATTAAATGCAGATGTTTTTGATTCCAGTATTTTTATGATTCAAACATTTTTTTGCTGTATTTAAAACTACCTGAAAACATTTCCCCCTTTGTTTAAAGGTTTCTAATTACAAAAGCAAGAAATTCTAATACATCAGTTAGAGATCAGAAAGTACTAGCTAAAAAGTTATACCTTATGAATTGGCTGTGCAAATAGAAGGTCGAGCTATCTTTTGATGACAACTATTTTCTTCTTGGAATGAAACATGTGCATACAAACCTTTCCTGTCCTGAAGTTAGTTTCCTGAATCAGTGCATTCTAGATTTTTATTCTTTTTTTTTTAACTGCTCTATTGACACATGATTTATATGCTGTAAAACCTACCCATCCAAAGTATACAATTCAATGGCTTTTAGTATAATTGTGAAGTTATTTATCCATCCTCACAATCTTACAATATTTTTTAAACTCAAGAAGATATCCTGAAATTCTTAGCCAGCACCTACTCATCCCCCACCACCTCTCCTAGCAATCTCTAATCTACTTTGTTTCTATGAATTTGCTTATTCTAGATATTTCATTTCATGTAAGTGGAATTATACAGAATTTGTTCTGTAACCACTGAGCCATCACTCCAGCCCCTCAAATATCCTTTAAAATAATCAAACTCTTGGATAACTGCATGGTATATGCCACATACCCAGCAAGTTGGAGGAACACTTCTCAGATACTTGTCTCCCTGGAAAATCAGAAAGAGCCTGGGCTTGTATACTGGTTTATTAGAGATACCATAACCTTCATGTTGTAGCATGTATCACAACTTCATTTCTTTTGATGGTTGAATAATATTCCATTATATGTGTAAATATTTTGTTTATCCATTGATCAGTCAATGGGCACTTGGGTTGTTTTCATGTTTTGTTTCATTACTATTTTTCATAGTAATGAAAAATGCTGCAATTAATATTTGCATTAAAGTATATATCTGAATTCTCTTTATTTTTTGGAGAGGAATGAAATTGCTGGATAATATGGTATTTATTTTTAAATGTTTTTGAGGAACTGCCAAACTTTTCAATAGAGGGTGCATGATTTACATTCCCACTAGCAATGTATAGGGTTTCAAATTCTACACATCCTTTCCAATACTTATTTTTTATTGTTTGATAACAATCCCTCTTAGAAGGAGTGAAGTGTTTTCTCATTGAGGTTTTAATTTGCATTTTCCTGATGTTGAACATCTTTTCGTGTGTTTATTGGCCATTTGTATATTTTCTTTGGAGAAGTATTTATTCTAGTCCTTTGCCCACTTAAAATTTTTCATTGTTACTGTTAAGTTGTAAGAGTTTTTCAAGTATTCTGGATATAAAGTCTTTTTCAGATATATAATTTGCAATATTTTCTTTTATCCTGTTAGGTTGTCTTTTCATTTTTCATAATCTCTTTTGATGCACAGCAAATTTAAATGTAGATGAAATTCAATTTATTTTTCTTTTTTGTTGTTCATGCTTTTATTGTCATACCTTAGAATTCATTGCCAAATCCAAAGTCTTGAAGATTTACTCATATCTTTTAAGAATTTTATAGCTTTGGCTCTTATGTTTAGGTTGCTGATTCATTTTGAATTGCATTATATGTATTTTGTGAAGTTTGGGTCAACTTTAATCTTTCGCATGTTAATATCTGGCCATTTCTGCGTCTTTTGTTGAAGACTGTTCTTCTTGTGACTGTTGGCACCCTTGCTGAAAATCAATTGACTGAACATGTGAGGGTTTATTTGTGGACTCCCAGTTCTGTTCCATTAATCTGTTTATCCTCCATTCTAACTTGCCTCTCATTCCTTTTCAATATTCCCCCTCCTATTCCAATCCCACTTGATGATTCTTATTCAGAGCAAAGCAAAAAGTGTGCAGGAAATGACAGAGAAATGCTGTTTTTGTGGATTGATAGCAAAGCATCTTTTGTTTGTAATAATAAATGTTTTATTGGCTCTCAAGTGTATGGAGACTTGATAAAAGTATTTTTATGTCCCTAGTGCTGCTGGTGATCAAATCCAGGGCCTTGTGCATGCTAGGCAAATGTTCTACCACCAAGTTATACTCCTAGATCAAGAAGGATTCTTAAAAAAAAAAAAAAAAAAAGAAAGAAAGAAAAGGGATTGAATTGAATCCCAGAGGCTCTTAACCACTGAGCTGTGTCCCCAGATCTTTTTTTTATTTTTTATTTTTTATTTTGAGACAGGGTCTCACAAAGTTGCTCAGAGTCTTGCCATGTTGTTGAGGCTGACTTTGAACTTGTGATTCTCTTGCTTCAGCATCCTGAGCTGGTGGTATTACATGCGCCACCATGCCTAGCTCAAGAGGATTCTTTGTTTTCTTTCTTTTTTTTTAAAGAGTTCATGATTTATTTGTTTTCTTCTTCAGTTTTGTTTTTCCAACACCCAGCTGTGCATGTAGTGCTGGGGTTCAAACCTGTGTCCTTGTGCATGCCAGGCAAATGCTCTACTCCCGAGCCACCTCTCCAGCCCTAACAACGATTTTTAATACAGAATATTTTTAGTTTGCAAACCCATTAGACATTTTCTTCAATCCTGTTACACTGGGTATTCCAAAATCTTAAACTTTTACCTAAAAATGTGTGTGATTCTTAAGTTTGCTTGTCCATGACAGATGAAGCTTTTTTTTAAATTAGGAACAGCTGATGGGCTTTGTGTAGTATTTTGTAGTTAAACAAAATTTATAGATTGAAAAGATTCTGTACTGTCTACTTTTGGCAATTTACTGAAATGCAATGTGCGCTGTGGGTACTGAATAAATGCACATTAGAAGAATTAATTAATCTCTCTGAGTAGATATATCTTAATTTCTATGCAAAATATATACTAATATATACAAATTAGCAATATAATTACTTCCCTTTGAGCATTAGCCACTTCATTTTTTTCCTCATGTCCTTGTATGCTAAATTGTCTTAGCTATTGTCATGAATTATTAACTTTGTGGTATTTATTTCATGCCAGGAAATCATCTTGAAGCATCCTTCAGTGTTCTCTTTGAAGAAATGGGTTTCAGGGCTGGTTATGAAAAGGAATTGAGTCTAGTCGATTGGGAAATTAGTGACATTTCACAGGGGTCTGTGAAAGCAGTGGGCTTCATTAACTCAGGTGGCATCTCCTGCGGTGACCACATTTCCACCCAGAATGAGGAAGTGTATGTTCTGTGACTTCCTTTGCTGTCGATAGACCTTCTTTGTCTGTAGTTATACCAAAATTGATGGATCATTTCTTTGAATGGTCTTGTGGTCAGAGTATAGAGAATTGGATTCAAAGCACTGTTGATGGGCAGAATAAAAATCACGACCCAGGAGGTGATGGTATCTGGAAGAGAGAAGTTAAATAGACTGAGTGTGTGCAGATGTTTACAAGGTATAGAAGTCCCCTTTCAGGTATCTTCCACTCTCAACCCCTTTTTGAGTCTTATTTTTTCCTTTGATAACACATAATTAAGTATACATTGTTTTCAGGTGTTGTTTTTAGAGTGCCAGTGTTTGAAGGGGGTGCTGGTGACCCAAAGGAACAGTGTTACTTGCTGAGTAGCTTTTTCTGAATAGCTCAACTGAAGTATTCCAGTTGGTAAAAGCATCTCTGGATAAACTCATTGTGAAAGTCACCTTAGTGGCTGAGGATATAGCTCAGAAGTAGATTGCTTGCATAGCATAAGGCCCTAGGTTTGATACCTAGTCCTGAAAAAAAAAATCACCTTAGCATATATGTAACTACCAAGTACTCATTTAAAATTTTTTTTGCAGTACTTGGGATCAAATCCAGGGCTTTGCACATGCTGGCAATTTCTCTATTACTGAGCTACATCTCCAGCCTTCATATTTTTATTATAATTTAATTGATGTTGTTCATCTTTTTATTGTTCATAAAATGTAAAATACTATCACTATCACCAATAGGATAAACAAATTAAAAATTATATGTGCACACGTATATAATATATATAATTTCAGTTTTATGTATAATTTCAATTTTATAATTTAGTATCTAGACACACATTTTAAAAACATGAATATACACTCTATATACACAATTAACAAGAATTTTTTATTGTGGTAAAATATATATAACACAACATTTGCCATTTTAGCTATTTTAAAATAACATTAAAATAAATTCCATCTCCAGAACTTTTCCAACGTCCCAAACTGAATCTATCCGTACATAATAATGACTCTTCATTCTAATTTTCCCCAAACCCTGGCAAGCTATGTTCTGTGTATGAATTCGACTACTCCAGGAACCTCGCATGAGAGGGATGATAAAGTATTTGTCCTTTTGTGTTTGGCTTATTTCATTTGCCTTAATGTCTTTAAGGTTCATCCATATTGTAGCCTGCGTCAGAATGTCCTTCCTTTGTAAGGCTGAATAATGAATGATTCATTGTCTACATATGCTATATCTTATTTATCCATTTATCCATCTATGGACACTGGTATTTCTTCCATCTTTTGGTTATTGTAAATAATGTTGCTATGAATATGCACATACAAATTTCTGTTTGAGTCCCTACTTTAAATTATTTTGGGTATTTTTCCAGAAGTGGAATTGCTGGGCTATATGATATTTCTACCTTGAACTTTTGGTGGAATCACTACACAGCAGCAGCACCATTGTACATTCCTGTCAACAATACACAAGGGTTCCAATTTCTCCATACATCTTGCTGATGTTTGTTATTTTCTGTATGTTTGAAAATAATAACAATCCTAATGGATGTGATACACATTATTTTTAAACTACAGGAGTATTTTATTATCTTTCACTCTCTAGGGTAATGTTCTTTCAATTACATATATTACAGGATGAAAAATCTCTTACATTCTGGGAAAAAATTAAGTATTTGATAACTCTTTTGCCCTGTTTTCCTTGCTGGTCATCTTAAAGATTGATCAACCCTGCATGTCATGTATCTTGGTCATTGTCTCTGTTCCCATAGTAATGGCCATTAGACCTTTATGGAAAGAGTTGAACAGCTTCCTCAGGAAATATTTCAGCGATGAGTTGAACCTATGGTACTTATAACCCTCATTTATAATTCTTTTTTATTTTTTAAAGAGAGAGAAGGATAGTGAGAGACAGAGAAAGAGAGAAACAATTTTATTTGGTTTTTCACATGGCCTTCGTTGCTCCAACACTTAGTTGTGTACGTGGTGCTGAGGTTTGAACCCGGGTCCTTGCGCTTGCCTGGCAAGCGCTGAACCGCTGAGCCACCCCTCCAGCCCCCTCATTTATAATTCTTGAAGCTAGTTAGTGTTAGGAATTTTAATTGCCTTTCTTAGAAGAATACTACACAGATTTATTATTTTTTACAGAAAGAAGAACAAAGTTGTACCTGGTATTTCTATCTGAAGCAGTGAAAGAAGTTTCAGTATAAAAATAGGTATCCAGCATAATGCATCAGTAAATACAATAAAGAAAAACCGCTTGGCAAGAATCATCTCTTTTTTAACTTGATTCCGTATTTCAGTAGCTGTTATGGCACTTTGGTGAACACTGTAAAACATTCTTCCATAGGAAAAAACTATGATTATAAATGCCACCAAGTTGATACCTGTTTAGAATACAAGAAATATTATTAACATATATGAGCATTCTTTCAAAAGAAGCAAATTAAACATGACCTTAGGCATTATTATTAAAGATACAAAGACTGTAATTTTTTTCATACAGAATTACTGAGGTGCACAAAAATCTTGCAGTTCTGGATATGAAATTCAGGGTATCACACATATTAGGAAAGCACTCTATTAATGAGATACCTCTCCAGCCCATAGTGAATTTTTTTTAAGAATTGTTGAAATAATGAAGAATGATAAGATGTTTAATTTTAAAATGGCCTGTTAAAACGAAAGTCTAGTAATTCAATAAATATTCTGAGTCTGGGCCTTTAACTTTCTATATTAGTCATTTTTTTTCATAATTAAATTACATTGGGCTGTACTTCAAGAATACTTTTACAGTTTATCCAGAGAGTCAAGGGTTGAATGTTTTCACTCATTTGTGGGGGCTGGAGCTAAACCCAGACCTGTGTGAAAGGTGGTCAATCTCATGTATTAGACCCAGCAAAGGCATAGCAACACATAACCTAGGACAATCATACATATGTAGCGGGAGTCGGGAGTCGGGGGGCTGGTGAGAGGATCAGTGGGGGAGGGGAGAGGGAGGGAGAATAGGGAAGGATCTAGGGAGACAATCAACAGTGTACATACTCTTTACTTCCATGAGAAGCCAAAAAATACTTATGTAATCATTTAATTCTGGAAAATTCACACCCTAAGCATTGACATTGTTTGTATGGGCAAAATATAGAAGACTCAAAGACTGGGGTGTGAGCAATGGGGTAATTCTGGTTTAAGAATATATGCACAGAGAGACTCTTCAAGATGGCGATCTGAAGACAGGGGGCTTCCACTGCACCCCCGTGACTGATCAGGATATCTCCGGCTTCTCACCAGTATTTTGAGGTGCGTTTTGGGAAATAGCATTGTGAATCACCAGTTCTAATCTCAGCATTGGTTTTGGGGAATAGAGACCTAGGAGCGAACAGGGATTCTTTGTTCCGCGCTCTGGCTGTGGCAGGGCGGCTGGCCTGCCGGCTGCTGGCCGGCATTTGCACTCTCCAGCCTACATTCCCGCCCGCCAGAGTCACTTCTGCAAAGAAAAAACCCGCACAGCTTTAAAGACAGCGTACTGGCGAGGACACCTCCCGGACCTGTGCTCTGTCTGGCGGCAGGATCAGTGACTGGAAAGAGCTTCCTTATAAGCACAGAGCAGCGGTTTGCGCAGAAGAGGCAGTGCGGGAACTGCAAGGACGTGAGAGCCGAGCAAGCCTCCGTACTATATCCGCGAACTAGTTACCGCACGTCCAGCCCGCCTGAGCAGGGCAAGACCTCTTTGGGACTACAAAGCAAGCTCTAACTACTCCGCCTGGAAGCAGCAGAGATCAAAGGTGGAAACAGGACCAGAAGGCCTGGCTGAAGCCCTGAAGAAGGTGGGGGAGCAGTGAGGGAAGGGGAGCATCCATTTTGAAAACCACACTCCCTCTCCTGGACCCAC
>PVKS010000780.1:117734-171070 GCA_004027875.1 Aplodontia rufa | reverse complement strand
CAAAAATTATTTTGCTACACCTTGGGAACTAGCGGTAAAATGAGCATAAACATTAAAACTTTAAAGGAAATCCTGGTCCAGTTTTAACATCGAAACCCCTTACTCATCAAGTTCATTACCTTTGGCAAGACATTATCACGACTACCCTCAACACCCACACATTCCCTCTCCGGTGTCGACAAGGTTTCTAACAAGTGAAATGACAGAGGCAGAGTAAAGTGGATCCACTGAGTGGTCATAGCTAGATGCTAGAGGGCTTGCCAACCTGCGAGTCCCCCTCCCTTTTTTCCCCCATATAAGTGCAACTTTCAAACAGGATGAAAAACAATCCGAATCAGTGGCATCCATGAAAGGACAAAGTTGAGAGAACTATCCAAACTTGAAGCATGGTATGAAGTCTTCAAAACCAAGCCATACCCACCTTCTGTTTTGGAACCATGAAGAAACCATCCCTTCAAAGGATGAAAAGGTCCACATAAAGCAGATATGGACTTGGCTTAAGTGCTTCTCTCTGCACATAAGCCTGTCCAGTCCCTCCTTCAGTTGGAATGCTCCTGACCTCCAACAGTGACACCTCAGCAGGGCTGTGCACCATGTAACACACTGCCTTTTCTCTCTGCATGATGTGACCCTACACCACACCATCAGATAGGAGATACGCAGCAGTTAGTTGGCCCACCTAACAGACTCCTGGTCAAACCCTGATAGCAGATTCATACAGCATATGGCATTTCAGAGGCCCACGGTTGCAACTGTCATCACTCTACTTTTTGAAGAAATAAGTTATACATCATTCTGTTTAGATTTCAGTTCTTTAATCACTGACTTTTAAAGTCACTACATCTTTAATGAAACAGACTTTTCATATGCTCAACTGTAATACCTATAATAAAACACTGTAAATCAGTAAGTCTATAAAAGCCTTTGTGGAATGTTTCAGTGGACAGAAACTTGTACTGAAACACCAAAATAAATGAATAAATCACTCGTTATCCTCATTAGTCTAAACGGTCCAACTGCCTAAATGACTTTGTTTGTATGTTGCTAGTTCCTTAAGACACCCTCTAGAGATGGCAAGACCTGAAAGGATCCAACATTTTAGTATTAACTGGGCTATGCATCCCCCCCCCAAAAAAAAAGAAACATAAAAACTATCTTTCCCTATTTAACAGCTTATGACCATTACCAAGCCCATTTCCTAATGAAATATACCTGCACATATCTTTCAGAGCTAGACAACAGCAAGATAATTAGGTAAGTGCCTTAAACAGAATTCTGCTCCAGGCTGCTGACTAGAAATTTCTACGTCTGTTTCCCACAACTTGCCACCCAAGAAGTTACCAAGCAGTCCTCTTTCTTCAAAGAATGTATGGGAATGCTCCAAAATGGCTCTATTGAACCAGGAAAGAAGGAAAGAGGGCCAACAAGAAGTCAAGGAAAGATGAAAGGCAAGGACTTTATATCACTGCTCTAAGTTCACAGGAATAAGATGAAGAGGTATGGATATCAGGTGGGAAATAGAACTTGGGCTGCCCCTCCTCCAAAAGATATTTCTTCAAACCCAATCCCACCACTCCACTATGAGCATCAGCATCCAAGAAAAATAGCAACTCCCCTTCATGCCCAAAGAGAATTTCTGTACCATGCTATCCTCACCTGGCCATCTGCTTGTAAGCTTCTTCCGCCACGGCAAAGATGTGGGGGTCCATGTCGCCCATGTTTTGACCACTGTAGGCATAGATGACATCTTGTCCGTAGATTGGCAACTGTTCGTAAGGGTTAATGGCAACAAGCACAATGCCTGAAAACAGACAAGGGAGTCAGATTCTGACCGCTCAACTGCAACGGGCCATCAGCTTAAGGCACCTGTTCACACATACGGAAACTGGAGAACGAAAGGGCAACAGAGCGAGCCGCAGCCACTCAGAAAAATCAAGACTTATCTGTGCTTCTGTACTATGCCCTGGTGAAGAAAAAAATAGATACAGGCCAGGCTCCAGCTATCCTGCAGCCTTAGTTCCTGGACACACATTAAAAAATGTTCTACAGCTGAGTTCACAAAGCAGATATATGTGAAGTGTTGAAGGATTAGAGGAAAGAAGATGTTTAAATCTGCCAATAGGTATGAGTTGTAAAGCCCCACTTAAGAATTAAAACCTGGGAAACTTATTTTTCATTTGTGTCCGGGTCATCAACTAAAATACAAGCAACATAGGGATAGAGTGTATTATTTGTAGGATTTAAGGGTTAATATTGACTCAGTTGATTACTATTTGACTTTTAGCATTGTATAACCTCAACGCCTTGATTATTTCAACTATAAAATGGGAATACTCACTACACTGATGTGGGATGGCCTAAGGACAACATTAATGGAGGAACACTCAGACAGCAAGCACTGTTTGCCTTTTTTGCACATCTCAGATTTTTAAGTGTTTATTACATCTGCGTCCCCAAAAGATACGCTGATGATCAACTCACACATGTGATCCAACCATTGGGAAACCCTGTAAGGCTCAGATCATCCTGAATGGACAAATTAGGCATGTTGATGTTTAAAAATATGAAAAGATAAAACACCACCGATTCAGTCTTTAAGACAGAACATGCCTTTTTTGCACAAGATCATAAGCTAGATGACAGAAGACACACAGACTGAGGTACAGAAACAGCAGATTTCCAGTCATTTGGGGAAAATGAGGCAGGAATGGGAAGGGCCCTGGACAAGATGGGAAGTCTCTAATATTGTTTTCCCTTCTGGTTTTGGAAAGGAACACAGGGAACCTGGAGTGTATTTAACTCAATTATTCCAAGTAGAACAGAAAAGGCCAGAGAAGCCAACACCTAAGTCCGCTTTTTATGGGAGCTTGCTCAGAAAGATAATCTAGACTAAAAAAATAAAGCCCAGAACCCTGATAAATTCCACTAAAATAGACTCATCACTTGGGGAACCCTCTTAGGACAGCTCAACAGGATTACAGCATTCTACTGAATTCTTGTGTACCATTCCATCAAAATTTTAATCTAATATCCTGAGGTCTCATAAAATACTCCAGCCCACTTCAGAGCAGAAACAAGTGCTTTCCCTATGACCTGGGAGTCTGGGACATGCCAGGTGCTCTGAAGAACTGACGCTGGAGGAGCTCACATGTGTCTGGATAAACATGAACACCAGGATACCTCTCAGATGGATTTCTTAAGTTGGAAGCTGATGGTCATTAGCCTTTTCTTCTAAAAACCTAGAGTTTCATAAATTGTCTTATTGGGGGGAAATACCTTACTGAAGGTTCTGACAATTTATCTTTTCTTTCAAACTCCCACTAGTAATGGGGATGAGAGAGCTTTTGGGAAACCATCTCTCAAGTACTAAGATCTGGCAAAACAGCACACCCTAACTTACTTGCTGACCCACCAATTCCAAGCCCAAAAGGAATATGAAAGTAAAAGAGCCCCCAGGCGCCCGTGTCACCACTGCACCCGTGTCACCTGAGGAAGACCAGGGCTCTGCTGTGCAACCAGGACATATTACAGAGGCTCCGGGCCTGACTCTCTAGTCTGGCCTCAATTTATTCGCTTCTCAAACAATTAGCAGTTCTATTTTTGCCAAGCCACCTAACAATATTCAAAGAAGGGCAGTAGGAGGAGGGGAAAAATAATGTGATAAATTCAGAAAGCCAGCCCTACTGAGTGGAAAGCACAAGCCAGGCACATACCTGTAGGCATGTGCCAGGTGGTGAGGGGATGTACCTGAGCCTGCACACCAGTTGCCCCATGGGTATTGCCTGTTTCCTCCCTAGTTCACATGTGATCAACACCAGTCATCCCAGAGAACAGGGCAACCAAATTAAAGGACATGCACCAACTACAAACCGTTCAAGGGGCTCAGATGAAAGGGACTCCCACAGAAGTATGGAGTTAGGATTCTAAACCATTTGAGCTTAATAAATTAAATCTAACAATAGTTTCTTTCCAACATAGCTGAGTGAGTGATGTCCCCCACTTACCACAGTAAGTGTAGATATGGTTGGATTCCAGGAAACGGACCTTCAGATTATGCAAAACTGCAGGCTCATGGAGATAGCTAAGGGCAGTGAGGTCATTTTCTCCCACCAAGATATCTGGATTCCTTAAGAAGGGCAGCTGGTTGCTCTTGACATCAACTGGATATTCCAGACTCTAAAGAAATACAAGTAAGCAGGCAGTTATAAAGTATCTCTTCTCAACTCAACACAATACCCTGAGTATCATAGGTTAAAAAAAAAAAGATGAACATTTGACAGAAAAGCAGGCTTGGCCAGGTAGGTGGCATATGCCTGTTAATCCATGTGGCTTGGGAGGTTAAAGCAAGAGGTTCATGAGTTCAAAGCCAGCCTCAGCACCTTACTGGGACCCTTTCTCAAAATGAAATAAAAAGGGCTGGGATGTAGCTCAATAGCTAAGCACCCCTGGGTTCAATCCCCAGTACCTCTCTCCCCAAAAAAAAAAAAAAAAAAAAAAAAAAAAAGAATGGTAAACTTGCCAGGTGCCTATAATTCCAGCTACTCAGGAGGCTAAGGCAGGAGGATTTCAAGTTTCTGGCCAGCCTGGTAAACTTGTTAAGACCCTGTACCAAAATATTTTAAAGAGGGCTGGGGATGTAGCTCAGCAGCACTGAGCAAGCCACTCAGATCAATCAGCAATACAACTTAAAAAAAATATTTATAATCCTATGAAAAACCAGCTCTAGGAGAAAATGTGTTGATAATGTAGTATCAGGATATCCAAAGTTTTGAAGCATTTAGCCTGTATCCATAATATAGAAGTCCGGCATAAGAAAGCCAGGACGCACCAGCAGATTTAAGAGCTTTCTATTGCATCTTACAGGATCTTTCACTTCCTGCGTCTTGAATTCCAGTTGCCATCGGGGTTTTCCTTCTCCCATCTAGAAGACCTTCTCTGATTAGCCGCATTTATTGCTGGTGTTTCTTTACTAGTTCTGCTTCTCTCAATATGCACATTCCCCTTTTGTTTGGCTTGTCTTAGAGCTGATGAACTGCCCTCTGTCGAGGCCTTCAAGTTGTGTTGCTCCACAATCTTCAAGTTCCTCTAGGGCAACAGTTTTGTTTTGACCTGAAGTTCAGCAGCAACTCGGGATATACGTGTGCAGCCAGGGAATGGGATTATACATCTTGGGTCAAATCTAATGTGTTAATTGTTAGCCTTGTGCTTGGCACAGCGCTGGAACTATATACATGCTTAACAACATCTGACAAAACACATTTTCAATTCTGTACATTTGTAATCATATATATACATAATTTATATAAGGCGGGAGTGGTGGCGTTTCTAAACATTTAAACAGGAAGACTTGGATGCTGTTCATGTTTTACCTGACTTAAATTTCTCATGGTATTCTTAAGAATCATTTGGGAAGCTTGTGAAAACCATTTCCTCAGTCCAACTTAAGTTTTTTGAGTTCTGGAGTAGGGCCCAGAAATGTAAAATTTAAAAAACCTACCCAACCACTTTTGATATAGATACCTTGTGGATATCACTGTTCTACATAACAGGCAATTTTAAGAGAATATAAACATCAACGCTCCTCACGCCACACTTTTAGAGGTCCTTGTACTAAGAAATCTCAAGCAGATAAATGCAACAACGGATCCAGAATTAACTGCAAGCACATGAAAAAAAAAATCAATGCAATGTTAAAATTGTAAATGAACAGGTAAAAAGGCGTTCAAGTACTGGTAAACTAACCAGCCCTTTATTAAAAATATGCGTAAAACAATAGTCTACTAGTGCTCAGACTAAAACAAATGGGACCAATTAAAAATAAAACCAAAAAGAAAAATGAGCAAATGCCTACATTTTGGCAAGAAGGACTTTTGAAGGATGATGTAAAACGCCAGAACCAGGTGGAAAAATATTCATAAATTCGACCATAACATAGGACTTTAAAACCATAATACACACCATGTGTAAAGTCCAACTGGAGAAGGGAATGGGTATTCTGTATAATGTAACAGGATTCAGGCTATTACCCAGTTCTTTAAAATCAAGTAAGGTAACTCAATAAAGTTGGGCACAAAATAAAAATCACAAAACAAGTAAATGATGTAGGGAAAACTATTCAACTTTTGGCCTGTAATCAAAGAGATGCAAATAAATTACTTCAACATTAACATTAGATATCAAAAACCTAAAATTTAACAAGACCGTCACAGGATCAGCGTGGCACACAGGAACACGCCATGTGGATATAGATTGGTCCCACCCATCTGGAGGGTAGCAGGTGGCAAGTACTCAGAAGTTCCCCTCAGACTTTCTTATCCTGGCATTCATCTTACAAGTGAGCTTTATACTATAGCTATAAAAAAAAATGGTCAGGTGGCTACCCATTGTGCTCTGCAAGTTAAGTGTTACAGAATGAAGGATACAAAAGGATCCCACATATTTAAATCTACGAAAGCCTGTGTGGAATGATACCCCCATAAAATATCACTGATTATCTTTTAGCGTGATGTTCTTTTCTCTACAACGTCCTGTTCTCTCACCCCCACTTTTAAGTACGGAGGCCCTTTTCTTTAAACTTTATTCATACATGAAACTAGTGAACTACAATGAAGATGCAGGAAAAAAATTCTAGAAGGTGGGAACAAGAGGGAAATGGAGCATTGAGGGTTGATACTTAGTACATTAAATTCTGACGCTGGTAGCTGTGCTAGTCAACATTCTGTTACTTTTATTCAACACCTGAGATAATCCACTTGTGAGGAGAAACAGCTTATTGTGGCTCTTTCAATCCAGCTGCTTGTGGACCTGGAGTAAGGCAGGACATCACAGCAGGAATGGCTGGTGGAGGGAAGCTATTTGCTACACTGCAGCCAGGAAGTTGCAAGCAGCAGCCAGATTCCCAACACTTGCTTCAAAGGTCTACCCCAAAGGCCTAACCTCCTCCTGTCAGGGCCCTACCTCACGGTTCCTCCCAACAGTACACAGGCGGTGACCAAGCCTTCAACACACCAGCCTCTGTGCAAAATTCAAGATCCCAACTGTAAGTTCATGGTGGTGTCACTGGGACTCTGTTGGACCACCCTCCCTGGGCCGTTCTAAGGACATCCAGAGAGAAAACTCACAGCTCTCTACACCTTCCTGCCTATAGATGCACAGCAACAACCGAGTGTGAACGGCAGGGCTCACCCCACACTTCAGTTTTCAGACTGGAGGACCATAACCTCCATCCAGCATCTTCACACCCTGAGGTGGAAACACCAGCATTCCATCTTTTCTCAGATGGCTCTCGTCTCAGAAGACTCCCACAATCATGGACAGGGCAAAGCACACGCAGTTATGGGGAAACACATCTGCAAGTAGCTTAGTGATTGGTCACAGCAAAACTGCTAAGCAGCCAAAGTGCCCAGAGGAGCACAAGAGGCAGGAGCTGCAAGCTCAGCACTCCCAGATTTTTCAGTGTGCGTACGTCCAGAGGGACGTGGACGGTTAAGAACAGATTTTTTGTTGCTGTTAGGGATTTAAATCTAACACTTTGAGGAACGCCCGGGCCGTGGCCATTTTTAGAGGCATACCATTTCTTTTCAATAGTTCCATAAGCAGTTGTTCCATTCTCATTCGTGACATTTCCAAGCCCATGGTGAATTCTAATCCCCAACAAAACGGCAACTACAACAATACTACAAAACCCACACCAACAATAAGCATACAAAGACACAGAACAAATTCTTCAACGAAACATAGGACATCCTAAATCTAACACTTTCGCTAGTGTCCAACATTCACAGTGAACTGTGGCTCCAGAGGTCCTTGCTGAGTATTTGTAAGCACTCCAACAAGACCAGCACCTCTGTGCAACACTGAACCTATGGTTCTCAGCTTGGGTTATACAAAGGCACAGCAACGTGCCAAAAGCTGAGCCGCTCACCCTTGCACTAGCAGCAGAGATACTGGAAACAGCTGCGGATACCTATGTTTTTAAAATACTTTCCAAGTTTTTTGAAAATAGTAATGTCAGATTTACTTAGATATTTTGATAAAAAATACACCTGCGTATTTAAAGAGATGGAGACTTACATTCTCTTGTCCCAGCCCCACAAATGCCAAGGCAGACTTGGCTACATGTAGGCACAGGTGGAGCATGTTACTCTCCAGAAAGCTCATCACTCAGTCCCTGCACCGAGGGAGGGCTCCTCATCAAGGTCACAAACTCAGGTGGAAAACACTTGAAAAGGAAAACATGGGGGCAGGGGAGAATTTTCCTAGCCACCAGAGGGCAGGTGTGGAGCAGCTTGGGAGCCAGGTGGGGCCAGGAGACCCTGTCTGACCTGCACCAGGCTCCACCCCCAGCAAAGCCTGAGGATGCTACACTGCTCCAAGGCCACTATCCACTGACATGCCAGATCCAGTTTAGAAGCAGAGTACCAGGCTGAGGACTAGCACACAGCCGAGGGAGGAAAAACTAGAAGACTATCCTGTCCCCCAAGAAGTGACCATTTCCTAACTGGCTATAATATAAAATGTCCTGTATTATGTAACAGGTTAAAGAAGCCAGTGTTGACTCCGGAGTAGTCACAGAAAATAGAACGGTGACTACCAGGTACTGGGGGCAAGGGCAGGGAGATAGGAAAGCTGGTGTTGAATGATGGTTAACATGCTAAGGTTTATGTTAAGTTTTTACCACAGTAACAAACAATGAGCAAAAGCAGCCCAAATCCCTTGAAAACAGAGGCGAAAGGTCCACAGTAACATCCTTCCCTCATCCCGGGGCTAGGAGCGCTTTTTCTATTAGAGAATGTCACTTTAACTCCTTGCTGCTGCAGTAAAACTGACACTTCCCTTTGGTCTTTGGGGTGGGGTGGTGGGGAAGGCTACTGGGACGGATGCTCCACCAGCCTCGAGTACACAGAATGATTCCAGCCACAGAGGGGGTGTGCTTTGACCACTCAACACCCATTCATGCAGCTATGGGCCCCTGGCTCTGGTGCATAGGGTCCAGGTTGTTCCCAATGACACCTGAAGCCAGTTACAGCAGCCCATGAGCAACCTCGACAGTCTGAGACACTCCAAGCCCATGATTTCTGGAATGCTACTGATCTCCAGCCCCAGGCCTCCTGTCGTATCCATGCTGACCGGTCTCGTATTCATGGAGGCAAGAGATGGGCCCTGGGCAGCTGCCCAAATTAGTCATGCAGGGCCAAATCCGTGTACAGCCAGGGAGGCGAGCATCTGCTTTGTTTTAGCAACATGGCAGATCATTGCTCACTACCTCCATACAGCTTTTAAAAACACCCACCCACTTGAAAAGATCAACTGAAATGAAATCTGTTGGAGTACAAGACGCACCATTCACATGGGTGGACTAATTCCATTTTGTTTCAGGCACAGGGAAAGAAGTTATTCAACATGGTCAACAGGATTCCATCTGCTGGGAGTCATTTCTCACCTGCAAACTAGAGGGAGCTAGCAAAGCCTGTCTGCTGGCAGGAGGAAGGTGAGAGGGGCCGGCGGTGGTGTTGATACTTCCTAACAAGTCACTGTCCTGCCCTAGTTTTACCAAATAACTGATACTTCCTAATAAATCACCGTCCTGCCCTGGTGTTAATAAATAACACGCTCAACCCGCTCCATCAAGTTGATACAAAATAACTGTGGTAGGAGAACGCTCAACTGACAGGCTCATCACCAATCACCTAGAAAAGCAGACAAGACCAAAATGCTTCCCAGACTGAAAAACAGTGACAGTAAATAACCCAAAGCCACAGCACACAGCACAGACTTCAGCACTGCTCGATTTCAGAGGGCAGTGCTAACAACAACCCAACAAGCAATGCTTGCCCTGCAGCCCATGGAATCCACCCCAAAGCCAATTCTCCACTTTCCCTGCAGTTTTGTTCAAAATCTGCATCTCTTCTGGTCTCCCCCATTGGATACCCTGCAAGAACTGCTGCCTCCATCCTCAGCCTGAGCCACCCTCCCCTTCTCCACCGACCCAGAGGCACTGGCCTCCTTTTCTCCCCTTACACATACCCAAAGGGGACTGCTAGATCTTGGGAATTTGTCACACACAGCCACCATGTGGGACACCCTCCCCTCAGCCTGCTGTGCCCCAAGTCTCCAGAGGCTGGCTCCTTCCATACAAGAACTGTGACTTCACTGAGCACCTTCACCTCCGCAGGCTCACCTTCCCTCCCACACCTTATCCATTCACTCCAAATCTACTGCATCTTTGCTGCACTTCTATTTCATGTTCACTGTCCCCCTCCTGCACTGAGCTTCCCACAAGTAGGGCCACAACGGTCCACCCACCTACACCCATGCCCCAGCATACTGCACTGAAATGTGTGGCATGAGCCCATCACTGAGCAGGCTGGCCAAGAGGCTCCTGAAAGAGACATTGAATTGGACCTTTTAGGAGCAGTCAATTTCAGAGCTACTACCTGTGTCTCCTTGCAAGGGAGACAACCTGAAAGTCAACGAGTCACAAAGTGCTCACTACAGCATCTAACACATAAGAACTTGCGGGCCCAGCAGTATTCTTAAGTACTTGTCACATCTTAACCCACACTGTTCTCAGAATAGCTCTGGACAAACTACAATCCCCTTCTCCAGGGAAGGTAACAGGCGAAGACTGCCAACAGCCGAGCCAGCAATCTCTCCCAGGCAGGCTGGCTCCACAGCCCATGCTCCTATCACCTTACCTGCACTGTCCCTTGTGATAACTCCTCTCCTTCACCCTCCTCTAGAAGGCACCTCCATTACCTTCACTCCACTGAGAAGATTCTTGCCTCAGCCACCTGTCATCTCTTGGCTGCTAACCCCAGTGTGTACTTATATGCCATCTGCAGAGCAGACCTGGGCATTAGGACTTTCACAAACATTACCATCAATAGCAACAAAAAAACAAAAACAAAAAGAATCCTGGAACTCAGAAGCTCTAACAGCCAGGAAAAAGCCAAGCCCACAAGGTACCACTGAGTCCTGATCAGCACATGTCTTGGGGCCCATGCCCAGAACCAGCACTTACAGTCTCATCTTCCAGTTTGAGCTGGAGGCTCTTCTCCCCCTCTTTGTAGTCCTTGGTCAATTCAGCTGAGCGCCAGACTTCATCCGGGTCAGGAATCCAGACCCTTGTGTACTGTAAGAAAAGAAAAAGCTTAGCTATGAGATCAAGTATTCAGGGTTTTAAACCTGTGTCTAGAAGTCACGAGAAGTTTTAAAGCCATCTGCACACATTCCCCCCTTGTTTTGAGACACAGGGGATGCAATCCTGTGGTAATGGATGAGTAACTCACAGCACTGGTAACAGAGGGCACCTTCTAGATCTCACAAGAACATCACAGATCAGTAATATTACAACTCTGCCAGGGAGACTACCGTCTGAGTACGTGCACCAGCACTCTGCACTCTCCTCTTGAAGGGTGGTACAAAACAGGAGAGAAAACGGTGTGGTACAAACAAAACACACGCAAAGACCAAGGACTTACAGCAAATCTTCATACTTTGGGACACTCAGTTGATATTCTGCATTCAGG
Source organism: Aplodontia rufa (assembly GCA_004027875.1). NCBI lineage: Eukaryota > Metazoa > Chordata > Mammalia > Rodentia > Aplodontiidae > Aplodontia > Aplodontia rufa. The sequence continues at coordinate 159,539 of PVKS010000780.1, read as the reverse complement.
GGCAAAGCTATGTTTCTAGCTAAGTAAAGGAGGTCCCTGGATCAGAACAGGCTTAAGCACCCTGAGGTACCAGACTTCTCAATTTATTTGTGCACTGAGTAAGCCACAAACATGCCCCACATCCACATTCAACCTCCACCCTATCCTAGCATCCTGATGACATCGTCAATTAACCTGGCCAACTCCTGGCAGGCAAGTGGTGACACTTGGAGCAAACACTCGAGATTTGCCTGATGCAGTCCCAACTAAGGGATCTCAGCCTTGGCTGCATGCTAGAATCACCAGGCTTTGAAAACATTAGTTCGGGGTTCTACCTTGGATGAACTCAGCCAGGATCTGAGATGACATAAAATGCTCCTGAGAGAGGAGTGTGTGTTGCACCAAATGGTAGCATCCTGATCTGCGATTGTCGTTCCTGGCCTCGCCCTCCACACTGCTGTCAGACCAGTTTCCAAGCTCTCATCTCATCAGTGAGCTATTTCCATGGGGCCTGTTTTCTTTGGATGCTGTGTGTATGCACACGTACAGTTTCATGCCACGAAATATTCTTAGCAAACCTAAAAAAATGCTTTTTTGACTAAAAGGTCAGCCAGAGTGTGCGCTTGTGTCAGCATAATCCACACTTCACTAGTGGAGTGACAGCTCCAAGCCTAAGCATCCAGCTGGCCTCACATGGGGCCTGCCTCCCCCACACGACTGTTTCTCTCCAGGTGGTCACTGGGGTTTTTCAGAGCAAGACCCTGACTTTTCTCTAATTCACTGAACAGTGAAACTTCTAAAGCAAAGGAATCAAATATATCCGCAAAAACCCAAACAGTAACCCGTCTCCATCCTTGACATTCCAACTCACGGAGCCAAAATCATTTGTTTCTGGCATTACAAAGACAGACTCACAGAATGTGAACTTTCTCCCTCTCCAAGCCGGCCCTAAGCACACCATTACTGTATCTTTAAATAGACGTAATGCTTTATTGTTATAGTATCCAAAGAGTTAGTAAAATAGTCTTTGAAGAAAACTGAGCATTCCCCAACCTCACCCATTTCTTCTTCACTGTCAAAGTCCACCATCCACACAGCCACGTGTAAGATCTTGTCCCCAAGCTTCAGGTAAGCGGCCCTTTCCTCAGCTTTGCTACAGTTCTGGGGTCCCTATTCCGAGTTGCACTCCTGGAACAAACTGACTAGTCAGCATATTGAAGAAATTTTACCTAAAACAAAGTCTCGTGTAAATGGTGCCCACAATCCCTTAATACTGCATGGAGGCAGAGAAGAATGGAAGAAAGCCCGATAGGAACCAGGCGGATCGATACACTGCAACAAAGGAGCCCATCCCAGCTCAGCCCCATCCCACCTCACCCTGCAGCCCGTGGGCCACGCACTACCTAGTTACCTGCAGCCAGAGTGGAAGGAACTCACTCCGGGAGCCCTCTGTTCAATTCTCACTCTGGGACAGTTCATTTATCTTGCTACCCACGTAAATCTCTTCTAGACTAGAAGCACCAGGAAGACAGAAAATTTACTTCGCTATTTCCCCATACCCAGAGCACCTACCACATCACCGAGGGCACGGTGGGACCCCAATGCTAGTTCATTTAGCTCTCTGCTTCTTCATGCAAAAACCATGGCATCAACACGCAACTGGGAGCAGGTTCACAGCCCAAAACCTCAGCCTCCACCCAGACTCACTACCTGGCCCTTCACAGAAGGGACAGTGCTGACCTCAGTCAGAACCCATAGCTCTGCTCCCAAGCCTGGTCTCCCACTTCCTCACCTCTATAAATGTGAGAGTGAACTACAGCTAAAGGCTGAATCTCACACCATTCTTGTTTTTGTACAGCCCATGAATTAAAAATTTTAAAACTCAAACAGTTGAAAAAAAAAAATCAAAAGATCAATGCCCCCATGTGACAATATTACATACAGCCCAATTTTGGCATCTATAAAGTATTATTGGAACATAGCCATGATCATTCATTTATGCATTATCTATGGCTACTTTCACACTTTGATGTTGTTTTTGTTCTTACAGTAACTCTACAGCCCAAAGCCTAATATACTCATGGCGTGGCCCTGCACAGAAAGGTGTGCTGACCTGTACTTGCTCTTTTCTAGGATCAGTGTCCTTTCCTCCTCAGTCCATGTGGGCAGAGTCCATCTCCTCACTTAACACCATGCCCACAGAGCCAGCTCACCCAACAGTGGCCTGCCACAGCTCCTTCTCTGATTAGCCAACTCTGGTTTTACAGTCGTTTCATGTGTGTCATCTCATTAACATAGGCACTTTACTGAGCATCTTTGTATCCTTGGGATCTGGCACATCCTCTGCACATGGCTGGTGCTCACACACGTTCATGGAGCACAGGACCAATATAAACAGAACATTCTTTTATAGGACATTTGGTTTACACACAAAATACATTGTGGTACCACATAATCAAAGAACAAGCATGGAAATCTATGCCCTGAACTTCAGAAACAATCTAGTTGAGTAAATAATTCCCAGTGGCAATGGGGTGATGTAACCAATTCCTGGGAAGAGCAATAGCTGCTCAGTGGAGGGAGGGGCGGTACGGAGGGAGGGTGTGAGCAACAAGGTAATGCCAGCTTCGGTACCCAGATACTTAGCTTTTAGGATATTATGTATGCAGAGCTGATCAACTTTAGATTCAAATCCAGCACCCACTTGGCACCTACAAGTGTGGATGCTGTCAGACATATTTCAATCTCTACAGTGACATGTGGACATGCACTGGGTTTACAGGTGCTCAGTGTCAATCCGGATTGACGTCAACCCTCTGTTTCGAAGGTACAGGATGACTGGCCTCCCCTCTGCTTCCTGCCTCCTCACTTTTACTCTACTTCATAGATTCTCTGTCTCAGGATCCTAACAATTACTGAGCAGGGCTGTTCATTCAATGTCATGCTTATTACACATGACAAGTGATTTATGGGACATCAAAGGTGGTTTAACCATGAACAAATTTTGCATGCTGACTTTGCAAACATTGTCCTAGTACCTCCCCAGCCCCAGACCCTCCCACCTTGAGGGAGATGGACGGCCTCTGCAATTCAGAACAAAGGCGAGCGTAGGGTCAGTGCACAACAAATGGCCAAGAAAACAAACTAAGAAGGGAGAGGGGAGTGCGGCAGCTGGTAAAGGCTTGAACGATGAAAGGATTTGGAAGGGGAGGGTTTCTACTGCAGTGATGAAGTGCCCAAGACTAGGCAGATGCTTCAGTTATGCAACACTGAACATGCAAAGCACCACAGAACATAAGATGTGATTAATTTTATGTTCTGTGAATTCCTCCTTAGGTAGAAAACAAACACCACACAGTGTTGTGGCAGACAGCATCTTGGACACCTTCTCCTGGGATGTCTCTCATCATCTATGAGAAAGCAGTAGGATAAAATGGATTTCCACGGAAGGATATCATTTTATGAGCAATATGGAGACGCTAGAACCCAGGTTGCGAGCTGCCTCTCAATTGCTTCTCACCTTCGAGGACCAAGAATCTGCCTTCAAGGAAGCAGACTGTTGGTAAGACAAGCTCCTCACACAACCCAGTTACAGTGCCTTGCAATTTGTCACTAGTTTAACAATGCTTAATTTTCTCATATCAAACTCAATAAAAGAGCAAGTCCGACCTCATCGCCGAAGAGGTGGCTGTGATCGTGGAGACAGCCCATTATTTCGACTTAGGGAAGCAGATGCCTACAAATGCATTGGGACTGAGCGCTATCGGTGAGCCCCCCTGTTCATTTCTTCCATCTCTGCAGAGCTAGTTCCAGGGGCATCTCTACAAGCAGCCGAAGTGAGTGGTTTCCTGTAAATACAGTTCACACTGCACTTGAGAATCACCTGGGGAGCTTTTATCAATTCCCTTGCCAGGTGCTATTTACATCGAGCTCTGGGGGAGGGAACCAGGCTGTGTTTCTGAAGGTCTCGGATGAATCTCATGTGCAAGCAAGTGCAGAACCAGTCAATGCAGGCAGCCTGACTTAGCGACTGATGTGAAAGACACCACAGCCCCTCACGTGCCCACCAGCTGGTAGATTCTCCTCTGGAGTTGAAGCACTCACTCCCCAAATCCCATTAAAATACAAATAGCGTCCCGAAGAGCACATCACTTACCCGTTTACCCAAGCTTTCATGCACCTTAGCATGGTGGTTATGTGTGTGGGCTCCACAGTCAAACTGCTTTTGGTGAGAATCCCGACTCCGATTATTAGCTTAAGTCGATGCAGGTTCTCAGCCTCAGTTTCCGCAGTTGAGCAACCAGGTAAAAATAATACCAAACTAATGACAAGTTCTCAGAATTGAGCCCATGGTAAGGAGCACATGCATGTCAAGCAATAGCGATGACTGAACTGTGTTGTGCTGTCCAGAAAGCAGGAAGCTGATGGGACTGTGATAGGATGAGAAAATAAGCCCCAGGTGTTTCATGGGACTGTAATTCTTTGGCTATCCTGCAAATCACATCACTTAGGTAGCTATACCTTGTCTTCAATTCAATAGTTGAATTTAGCCTCTCTCCCCAAAAACCTTAGAGAAGCAATTCTCAACACTGGCAGGCACAGAATTATTTGCACATCTTTAGAATACAAATCTGCCAGCACCCAGGTCCCATACTTCAGATCAAATTTCCAGGAGTAGAACCACAGCACTATTTAAATTAAAATACAGACACACACACACACACCCTTCTAAGTGATGAAAGTGCTGTCAAAACTTTCTGCGTGAGCCTTAGAGCAAAAGGTAGAACTTAAGGGATAAATACGGATATCTGAAGCATTCATTCTACATAATTAATGCTGCCTCCATAACCTTACACAACAGTGATGTCGAGCACTTTAAACCTTTCAATTTAGCTTCAAAACTGAGTTAAGGTAAGCTGGGTTATCACCCCTATTTTATAGAGGAGAAAACTGAGGGTTAATAGTGCTAACCAATTTGCCCAAGTTGCCAAGAGTCAAGTCAGAGCCAAAACCAGAGAGAAGCTCCGAGTTTGATTTTCTTAGAGCAGTCAAGGTCCTGCTGAGTATGTAAAGTGTCATGTAATTGTACTTTTTTCATGTGTAAATGCCCATTAACAAAGCCAAGCCAAGGTGAGCCACCAAGTAGGTTCAGTATTAAGCAGCAGTCAGACTGAAGTTTCTGGACAAGGCAGTCTGGACAGAGTTCCCAAGGAAGGGACAAGCCCCCAGCACCCAACTTGGTGGCAGACCAGATCATCTACTATCCACTCCTACCTGTGTTTAGGGGGCCAAGAGCAGGAACACTGCCATTTTCATTTGCTCATTGATATATCCCCAGTACTAAAACAATGCCCACAATTTAGCGGGTACTCAAATCCGTACTATAATCGAAATCAGGGCTCTGAGTAGGGGTTAATGGGGCAGAATCCTTTTGACATAACAGAAAACATAGTCAACAAGCATCTGCTCAGGACACGGAATTTTGCTAGAACTCACTGGGGAGGACAAAAGGTTGAGTCACTCAGGTTTCCATCCCTCAAGTAGCACAGAAGCCACTAAATTTCATCATACCACTCCAGACTGAGTTTGACCATAATATCCTGTCTACAAGTCACAAGCACAGCAAAGAGTTACTGGATAGAATGTAGGTTTCAAGGGAAAAATAGTTGTTAGGAGGAAGGCGAGACCTAGAGTTCAGAGGCCACCTGAGGCAGGAAGCATCACACCCAGGAGGATGTCACTGACCTGCATTTTCAACCTTTCCTAGAGCCCCAGGTCCAGTACAAAGTGACAGGAGGGAGCTCTCTCAGAACCTAGTACAGATAAAAAAATAAATTCCTCTGGGCCAAATTAACTCAAACCCTCTTAAAAATGGAGAGTTAGGCTCAGTTCTTAGGGAGGTTAGGTGAATACACTTATACACACCTTCCAAGTATCGTAAGTAAAGTCCTGCATTTGATGTCTAGATGTCCATTTGAAACCTTCCCTGTTAAAGCAATAGTACCATGGAGGGGCAAGAGAAAGAACCAGCTTCATTCCAGCAACAGCACAAGTGGCTTGGTGCCTGGCAGGGTCTGACCACGGTGTAGCAAGCAGGAAAACAATTTGCCCGACAGTGCTTTGTAGGAGACGAATCAATTCCGTTGCCTTCCAAACTCTTCCTTTGTAGAAGGAAAGCTAGGCCTTTTGTCCCATCTGAACAGAACCTCAAACATCTCCGTATTTACTAATGTCTGAAGACAGTATCCACGGATCTGGCCGCCAACAATATCCAGAACCCCGTGACGTTTGTCTCCTGAATCAAATCTGTACTGCAATCGAAATCAGGGCACTGGGTAGGGGTGAATGAGGCAGAATCCTTTTGATATAACAAAATAGTGTCAATGTCATGAAATCCTTATAGCTGGGTGGTTGGTCATGTTTCCCCACTTGCTGGGCTCCCACTATGGGAGACAGGAGATAAGATTAAGAGCCACGTGCAAGGTGTTCATCCCAAATTCCATCAGCAGGTGAGGTTCTACACTTTAAGGATCAACTTTCATCTGTAAAGCAGGGCAAGTATCTTCTGTACCAGGGTTGTTATTACAAGTAAAATGCAAATGAAGCATTTTTATCACAGTATTTGGCACACAGTGATGAGCAGTTATTACCACCTTGTAGGATCTTCAGCCCTGGGAGTCATATGTGGAGAATTCCCTTTAGGGGGATGCAAATACAACCAGATAATCCCAACAGAACCAAAGTGCATGGGAACATCCAACCCCCTTTGTTTCCAGTTTATTCCAAGTTACTGAACTCTGTCCACCAGCAGCAAGCCAAACTTCGTTTCCCCTGCTTGTTTCTGTTAAAAGCTGCAGGGTTTTGTATTAACTTCCCTTTTCCCCACATTTTTCACTACCAAGCTCCCTGTAATTTAGAGATGGAGAGAATTCTATTGTGTTCATCCATAGTCAATCACGTGACAGAAAACTGATGCATGATTCCTGAGCCACATCACTCCTGATTTTGCTCTATGTTCTTAGATGAAAGAACTAGGCTAATCAGAATGCTGAGACCAACCATAAAGAATACAGATCAGGACAACAAAAATCCCATCAGCACCTTGGGCTAACGGTGATAGGGGGGAAAAACCCTTTCATTCCATAATGTATTACCTATGTAGTTAAATAGCAAAGTTATAATAAAATTCATACTTCCTGTCACTCAAATTAATCAGCTGCACAAGGAAAACCCATCTGCATGTATCTGGAACTATCACATATTTTATACCTGTTCTTACATACTTATGAAATCACGCTCAAACCATGTCTTTTAAGAAAAAAAGCATGTTATCCTATTGTATCACTCATAATTCCACCTTAATCCACGTCCTACATCTGCATTGAAAGCTAATTAAAAAAACCAAGTCTCCACGTGACCAAAGGTGATATTTACCATACTATTCTGCAGATATACTTAACAAATGAAGCAGAATGTCAAGAGACAACTGGACAAGACAGGAATCACTTGGTATACAAGGAAAAATGCCAAGTCATTTTAGCCAACTAGTTTCTACCAGCAGTCTACTTCTCGAAGATGGGCCCCGTGGTGATGCCGAGGCTTAGGGCCACAGCATGAAGTGGTGATCGGGATGCTCTCACTTCAGTCTTCCTATGTTTTACTTACTGTTCTCAGGCAAGAACCTCCTGCATATCCACTTCCAACGAACTTGTAAACCCTCGAGTCTAAACTGGCAACATTCTTTGGAGACTGAATGGCCTAAAGATTTCAAGTCCCCTATGTAAAAGGGTGTGTGTTGATGGCAAGTTGGCCTCGTAAGGCTGCAGTGCCACATCTGCTGAACCTGCCTGCCAAAGAAGCTCAGGAGATGGACTCAAAGCTACTGAAGATGCAGGTGTGTGTGTCTAGATCCAACCAGGAAGCTACAACTTGATGGAAATCCTATTTACAGCCACACAGCTACAGTTCCTGGACTCTGAACTCTCCCTGCAAGGAGCTATTAGGTAATGTGAATTAATGAATCGTTACTTTTAAAATCTGAATTCACTTAGAGCAGTATTCCAGAGCACACCATCCTCATTTTCAAGGCTGTTTAACTGTCTAACTTTTTAAATCTATACATGATGCTTTCACTGGATAGTTGCTTTCCTCCTTGTCCTGTGCATTTATACTCTACAATTTAAGATTAGTACATTGCTTTCCCAAAATAATTTGTAATCAGAACAACTACAAGAAAGTAAATATGTCCAGGACTATTTTAGACTAAGTATCAGTTACTTTTACTTTTTAAAAAGCAAAGAAAAATTAGCAACTGAAACTAGCACCAAGCAAAGTTATTATAGGCTGAGGTCTCTTCTGTGAACAGTACTTCACTGGCAACAATCATCATCATCCAAAAAATGCACAGAAGTGGCACTCCTTTCTGAGAACTCATGCCAGGGGACAGCACCCTGCTTCTGGACATGTGAGCACACAGCAAGAGCAAACCAATCTGAGGGCTTAAACACTTCACACACTTCAATTTGGACCTTGAGCGAGCTCTTAATCTTCCTTCTGTAGGTAAAGTGTGTTGGCCTCCCCCATCCCCAGTTATTTGAACCGTATCTGTGAGGCTGTTCAACATTGTTCAGCTCCTGCAGGTAAGCTCTGAAGGCCGAAGGTCATTCCAACCTCCCAAGTACTCACCGAGCACCTCTGCGTGACAGGTGTGGCATGTGCTGAGAACAGTGAGGACGAGACACTTCCTTGTCTTCAAGGAGCTCAACCACATTACGCAACTCTCCTACTGCAATGGGATTAACTGCTTCAACAGAACCAACGACCGGTAACCTATTGAGCCATCAGGAAAGGCCTTGCTGAAAAAGTTAGGTTCCAGCCAAATCCTAGATGGGTAAGAAGTTGGCTGGGTTAAGAGGGGAGGAAAAGGGTTTCCAGGCTGAGGGGAGACTTGTGTGACAGGCCCAGGGCAGGAAGGAGAAGGGCTCACAGAGGAACTGAAAAATGTCAGTGTTGGGGCAACACAGCACAGGACAGGAAAGGGCTGGGAATGACACTGGCACAAGACGCAGAAGCCAGATTCAGTAGGTTCTTGGAGAATCAATGTGATTTTTGGATTTTGTCCAAACTACATAATTAAAAGATCAATGTTTATAATGTATGTTGAAGAACTCTCAGTGTGAGTGTATGGTTCAGTCTACCAACACACAGGATCCCTTTGTCCTCAAATGAAAAAAAAAAAACAAACAAAACCAAGGACATTGTTTATCTCATTCCCTACTTTCAAACTGCCTTTAGAATTTTTCCTATTTCATGCATTTGGTATTTTATCACTCCAGAATGCTCAACTCATTCTCACCACACTGCTTTACAGAGAGACCCGTACAGCTTTCAAATCCTCTTTCATCAATCATCTTATTTCATCCTCAACCAGCTCTCCCAACTTTTTTCCATTCTATTTTTCAATGGACAGCTCATTCAATCTTAATTCAACACTAAGAATAAGGAGGAAATGTTCAGCCTGGCACAATGGTGAGTAGGCACAGTATCTGCAGCTGAAATCCTGGTGCTTTGGAGGAAGGGAATGCTCTAGAATCAACACATACATGAAAGGAGTCACAGAGCTAAGAATTCAAATGGGTGTTTGCTATTAATTCACTATTGCCAGAGACCTTAAAAAAATGCCCTTGATTTCCATACTGGTTCTTGAGAGGAATTACTAACAAGCGTTATCAATAACGCAGTTGCCTCCTGGAACTGAATCATCCTTTGGAGAGTTCTATCAGTGCTAACACCAACACAGAGGTGCCGAGTAGCCACAGACTCTCTAGGATCATCACAGCTACGCCAAGTTCCCATGCTTCAGAGATAGATGTAGTCTCATAATTAAATGGTCCCTTCCATCCAGTTGAAAAGAGGGGTCTGCAGCTTGAAAGACAGCTCACCTGACCCTTTGTGGTGCTAATGCAAAGACTTAGAGTTCAGAGAAAGAATTAAAATAGGGTTTTTATGAAATGAAGCACTTTTACTCTGTAAATGACTGGGGGAAAGGGTAAGACCCAGTGAGAGGAGTTAACCAAGATATAGCGACTCATTTCAATTTAAAACTTTGCAAAAAAGTGTCACCATTCAAAAAAAAAAAAAAAAACAATGGAGAAGCTGAGAAGTAAATAAAGAGATCAATGGATTTTCCTGTTAGCTGTGTGCACAATGAGCTATTGCTGAACCTAACTGCAGTTCCCGAAGCAGAAGCCCATGCCTGCCATCTTCCTTCAGCTCACCTGAGCATGACTGCCCCCATCAGCTGAGTGTGCTGCTGTGAGGCTATTATTCAGGGGGCAAGTCAGACTGCCACCAGTGACCCATGTGGAGAGGTACCAAAGCAGCACACAGTGCTATTTTCCTAACCAAATATACACCAGGAAAGTTACTTATGAAACATGTTTTAACCTCAAACAGTTTATGTCCAGGAGCTCAAACTTTGGAGCAGCATGAATAAATTCTCCCTTCTACATAGAGGTCACACACATTAGATGCCAGTGAGCTTGTGGCAAATGCACTGGCAGATTAATGGCAGCTATTCCAATAGGTGAGCATCCCGGATCTTAAAATAGATGCACGCCAGCTGTCAAAATTTCCAGGTTCTGGATGCAGCCTGTGTCTCACTGTATTCTTTCCAATCCACTTAGGTGTCATCATATAGATCATCCCAGGTGTCCAGCTCTAGCCTTCCCCAGTGATCCCTGTGCTCCCTCGGAGTTTCCAGACCACCACAGATTAGAGACTGGGTAAACGCCACCAAGAACTGACCTAAACTCCAACAAAGGTAAGTGATCCACATAGTCCCCACCTTTAATCAACTGAAAATGTACAAAAGGAAAAAATAAAAGCAATCACCCTGGTTCTAGACACAAGGCTGAGCCACATTTATTCTTTCCAAAATGACTGGATATGGAGTTGAAAATGTCAAGCAAACGGCAGTTCTGTCTTGGGGTGGAAGCAATGTGGGGCTAGTAGATGGGATACCAAGGTATCCCAAGGTCCCTCAGCATGGGAACAGCACATCTTCCTGGGACACACCTTTCACTTTCTTCCAGCACTGGCTGTCCCTATCAGTACATTGAACTGAACACTTCATGCACATTTATTATTTATCACCCAATCGCCTTTCTGTTCCCTAGTAAGAGATGGTTGCTTGTGGCAGAATCTTTTAATATCTGCCTCCAAAACATCCATGGAAAGGTTAAGCTTTGTGGCTCAACAGAAAGGCCTTTGCTCACAACAATCACAAGAGTCCATCAGTTCCACGTTTTGTTTTCAGTGAAATATGCTTCTATCATTGTTTAGTGGGTGAGGGTCCCCAGAGAACAAGGAGCCTTGCCTAAGAGGATGCTGCTCCCCGGAGTCCAGAAAGTGTCCTGACAACCAGTAGGAAATGATGAAAGGAAAAATGTTACCTGGTTTTAAAAAAAAAAAAAAAAACACTGGATATTTAAAATCGGCCACTTACTGGCCATTTTGTTTTCCGCTGAACAATCTGCTGGTGTTTAACACAGCACCATCATATTTTGGTTAATGCTTTGCTCTGGAGTATTTTTTTTTTTTAAACCACAGACAAGGACAAAGTGTCCCATCATCTTTGACAGTCACTACTTACGGCCATGATGTCAATCACCAGACCACCAACAAACTTTTCCATCCCACATTCAAGAACTGGGTGGGTAGGGCTCAGGGAGGCTGCTAAACACCCCTAATCCCCACAAAAACTTACTAGCCCAATAGTATAGTGCTCAAGTTGAGACGCTCTCGAGTTTTCTCAAAACACATGAAACCCCTCATCCTCCACAGTGTCATTCACCTACTCAACAGCTTCACCTATGAGATAAAATTCATGCCAAACTACTCACTATCTAGTGCCATTATCGTTCTGGCCACCTCCCTCCCCAGCCCCTGTGCCCACTCTCCCTGTACTCCAGCCACACCCAACTGTTATTCACATAGCTGGTGGATTTTCCTGTCTGCACACCTTTGCTCCTGTTTTTCCTCTGCCTCAGATTTCTTCCTCCATTTTCCATCTGCTAGCACCCTCAAGTCCTGCTGAGATATTACCTCCTTTGTTGGGCCTTTCAGTTCATGCTGGGCCTGGTAATCCCTCTTCTGTTAATTCACTGCAACAGCATTGAAGTGCGCTACCCTCTTGTATAGATGTTTTCTGCCCTCCAGGGTAGCAATGAAATGTTGCTCATCTGTGTTCTATGCACATCGGACAGGGCCTGGAAAGTCCTTCAGTGCATGTTGGCTGAATGGATGAATGCACAGACACACATTCTAGCACTGTAGATTCTTCCTTCTCATAGCAAGAAACTAGCCTTTCTTCTATCAGAAGCACTAAATATAGCAGGATCTAAATAGCCCATCAGCACAGGGCTGACACCAGCTCAAAAACATCCGGGCGCAAGGACGGGCAGCTTAGTTCCCAAACCCCAGCAGAGTCAGACGCCGCAGTTCTCTCTGCACAGCCATGACTCCTGGAACTTCCAGGTCATATCTGAACTCCTGACTCTGGGCATCTATCGGTCCTGCAGACTCAAAGCCCTGAGCAATGGGTGTATTAAACCCAAGGTTTTATGCTTCTCTCAAACTAAATGGAAGAACGTCAAAAGCAGGAATCCCAGCATCATCCTAAGAATAGCTACAGGAGAACATCCGGAAGACCTTCCAGTAAGTCTTAGCCTCCTGCTAACAAGGAACAAATTGACAGCTGACCTACTGAATTTACCTAGTCAGATGGGCTTACCCATCTTCCACCTCTGAAGACAAGCAAACCCACAAGGCTTGGTCCAAAGGGAAACAAGAACTAGATATCATGGAGGTCTCCGACACCACCAAGTCCTTAATTCCTCCAGGGCTTCCCCGGAAAGCTCTCCATGGGGGCCGGAGCAGTGGCTCAGTTGTTATTGTGCTTGCCTGGCATGAGTTCAAGCCCCAGCACCAAGTACACAAGGATGTATTGGAGCAACAAAAGTCACATAAAAAAATTAAAACTGATTCTTTCTCACTGTCCCCCGCCAAAAAAAAAAAAAAAAACACACACACACCTCTCCATGGGTTCTAGAAAAGCACATTGTGGGCACTGGTGCTGTAGAGAAAGGACAGCACATTGTGGGCACAGGTGCTGTAGAGAAAGGACACTGGCAGCCCAGGCAGCAAGCGGTTGGAATACGCCCACCTGCAACTTCCAAAGCTCCAGAATATATCCTGGAGCTCTCCCCTCTCCATTCTAGCCTGTCCCCTTACACAGTGCATTTCTTCACCTCCTAACCAAAGACCATTTTCTCAGCAGCCACTAAAGGGTCTTCTTTGGGGTCCATCAGGCCATATTTCCAGCTTACAATCTCCTGCTTCATTAGCACAACCTGAACTCTGCATATTCTTCCCACCCTCATCTGTCCATCCAGCAGACACCATAGTAAGTACATCCACCTCCTTTCTTTCCTTCATTTGAATTTTGACTTGTAACTCTATCCTCAGCCTACAGATTCTCAGGAGATTCTTCCTTTTTATGCAAATCTCAGTGCAAATTTCACCTTCCAGGGAGCCTTTCCTGCTCACTCATCTCAAAAAAAGAAAAAAAAAAAAGATGGGGGTGTTTTTTCCCTACCACACCCCCCCTTTTTAAGAGAAGCACAGAGACAGAATTTGAGTTTTTCACATGGCTTTCATTGTTCTCAGTTAGCTGTGCATGTGGGTGCGGGGGTTTGAACCTGTGTATTTGGGCATGCCAGGCAAGTGCTGTAACCACCAAGCCACTGCTCCAGCTCCTGTTTTCTTCATAGCACTTAAATGAATTAACTGGGTTTATCTACAGCCTATCTCATTTACATACCAGGAGGTAAGAGATTTTTTGTTCACTGTCACATTTCCAGTGCTAAGAATATCACCTAGTATATTCAAATATTTGCAAGGGACACCCTTTGAGCTACAAGAGCCTAAGTGTATTACAGGTGCTTCACTTCTAAGAAGTGGGAACATCCTAGTTGTCCTTGCTCTTGTGTTAAGATTCAGAGGGAAGACAGATCTCTTGATACCAAGGGACTGGGGAGTTCACAGAAAGAGGATGGAGAATGAAGGCTGGTATCTCAGATGCATGTCAAGGCACAGATCACTCCAGATTTTAAACACCCACTGCTAGTGCAAGGACTGGGAACAGTTCACACACAGGAGGAGCATCATTAGCTTCACAGTGTCAATTTGTTATTCCCCTTCTTGGCAACAGCTTAAAGGACCAGCTTTTTTAAACACTACCATGTGTCGGTCGCTACATACTAGCCATTTTCATTTAATCCTTATACTCCTCGGGTCAGCACCAATATCCTCATATCTAAGAACAATGAGGCAGGCAGCCTACAGAGCTCCATCTTCCTCTGCCCCAGGCTAGGCAGCAATGGTGAAGCCAGGCTGGATCCTGGTATGCATGAGGTACTTCCTATTCAACCCACACTACTGTGTTCCCCAGGAGGGACCAGAGACTCTAGGCTTTTAGACCCAAAGTAGATGCCAGAAAGAAGAAAGCAAGACAGGACTAGCCCAAGTCCCCTATAAACTGTGGCACTCAATGTGGATCTAGGAGAGAAAAGCTTTGGTCTCTAACAGGAGTCTGGAGCCAGAACTCTGGGCCAATGACTTCCAGCTTTTGGCACTCCTTCCTGCCACCACTGCCCTGCTTCAAAAGATAAATATGAGGGGCAATATTAAGCTCTACCAGTAAATGCACTTCAGAAGCCAGGGCATGCCAGGCTGCGGAATGATCAAAAGGGCTGGACTTTGATTTAGCAAATCTGAATGCGAATTGCAAATCTGTATCCAAAAAGGCCCCCAGGATAACCTCTGAATTCTTCACTGCCACCTCCTGGATCATCTCATGCTTTGAAAAACTCTCAAATGCCACCACGGCTGTGAGGGCATAAAGGTTTCTTTCCTTTTAGCTGCAAAAGAAGTGGTCAAGAACAATCCTAGCCACAGGGAGAACTCATTCATTACCAAGGAAAGACACTTCGGGAGAAAGTTGAAATCCTTCCCCTGGCTATGAGAACTCAAGAGAAAGTGAGTTTAATTATGAGCTGTGCCTTTGAGGTGGCAATGGACAGCCCTACAGTATTCCCTCCCCATCTCAACACCCTAAGAGGAAGGGGGCACCAGGGGTAGAATTCAAACTTGCATAGGTAGGCAGAAGGCAAGAAGCAAGAAAGTAAGGGAAGAGGAGGAATAAAAAAAAATGAACGGGAAAAACATTAAACCCAAGCAAAAGTGTGCTAGCCAAAGGTCTCCTCCATCTTTCCATTCACAATTGATAAATATGCATCAGGACTGCTAAGAGCTAGTTCAGCGATTGCTTTACCAGGATAGTCAGCCTTCTGCACTAAGGCAATGAAGGCAACCAACCCAGCATATGCTCCGATTCCCACAGGTTCTCATGCGGCCAGCCCTATACGCCATCCCAGAGGCAGAAGACTGCTATCCATACTCGAAGTGCCCAAGCAGCTGTGCCTCCCAAGCTGTTCAGAACCCAGAGCTCTCCAGAACACACCAGGCATCCATTCCTGCCCTTCCTGGCACTGCTACAACAAACACAAGCTTGACGTATTCCCAGAAATGAGCCAAGGGGTTGCTTCAGCTAAAACGATTCCTAGAGCTGGTGCAGAAATGACCCTCACTAGGCCATGGCCATCTCCAACAGATGACTCGAGCAGGTGCCAATTGGAACTCTACCCACCATCCTCCTCAGCAGACACCTGAGCCTTTGACCCTGCCACCTCCCTGTCCCTTCAGGAAGGGCCAGGTAAGAGGTGGAATCTACTCACTGGAGGTTCTCAGTCTGACTATTCCCAACTGAGAGAAGTAACAAAAACCAATCTGGGTATTCACTTTTCTTTGTATATAATGAAGCCTGAACTAATGTAGTTTAAAAAATAAAATTTTAGTAATTTTTGATTAGTAATAGTTTTAAAATGTATTTTCTTTTTATGTCTGCAAAGATAAGCTGCTTTATGAGTGAAGGACTACTCCATGCCGAGACTGTCCTTGTTACGTCTTCCTCCAAAAGCAACGGGGAATAGTTGGAGCTTTCTGCTGTGGGTTCATTTATGTTGGCAAAGGTAAAGAAAAACAACCCTACACCAGTGGCTGGGATTCTTGTCAGCTCATTTTATTGTTTTTGTAGTTCACGAAAGTCTGAAGTCTGGTAAACACTGGTGCACACTGTCAGGGTAGCAGAACACACCCTGGCTTTGCACATGGACAGGGGACGTCTGCTTCTTCACTGCACTTGGCACTCCAAGTACGAAATCCATTTCTGAGAGAAATGAGCTTGTTAATTCAAAGTGGCCCTGGATTCAGCCATTCACCTTGAGCCTACTACAAAGTATGAACAGGTGATCTGGCCAAGAAAATTAAGCAGAAGGGTCCATTTCAAAAATCATGCTTGACCCACTCATGTAGTTTCAAAATGTTCATCTACAGTGAAAGATGCTGAAAAGTAGTGCTTTTCAAAAATAATCTATTCAATTATGATTTCTTAATTACACTTTACCAGTGAGCTATATTTTAATAGAATGCAACTTCAGGAGGCACACTCACGTCCCATGAAAGGCACTCTGATAGACAAAGGCGCAGAGTGAAGAGCTGGTGAACAGCCATCTGGTGCCTCTGCCTCTCGCTGGCACTCGGCATCAGCTCTAGGCTCCCAGCCATCAGCATCCTCCTAGGGTTACTTTGCTGGTTCTACATGACAAAACCCATCTACTCAACACATTCACTAAATCAGACACAAGCAACCACACCCCCTGAATTCAAGGAGAATACTTAAGCTAGCACAACAGGCATCCTGGACTGGACTTCCCATGTTTAGTGTTTCTTTATGGACATGAGAAACCAAGGAATCAGTATAAACAAAGGAGTGAGGTCACTAACAGGTTTTCAGGGAAATTGTGATACTCCTACCCCAAGTCAATCCACCTCCTCAGGGTCACGTAAGGCCTATACCAGGGTTTAGCCAAGTCAAGGATCTGGTTTCTGTGAAACTCAGTCCTGCCAGAGGGGATCATACAGGTTAAAAGGAATAGATCACCACTTGACACCTTTGCACAACGAAGTCTCAGACCCCTGAGCGTCATGGGCATAGAGGTCCCTCAGGCTGTCTTTCCGTCATAGCGGGCTTACATCAGCAATGCCATGATCAACAGAGATGAGAACGTATTTTGCTCAGCTTTAAGGCAAATTTTTCTACCTAACTCTTCCAAAGACAAGAAAGGGTCAAATTGACTGTTCAACTTTATAGTGAATATGCGTTTCAAAAAGTGTTCAACTTTAGTCATCAGGGAAACAAACTAACAACAAATAGTTTCCATCACATACTACCAGAGAAGGAAAAGGAAGAAACGGCCAGAACAAGGCACAAAGAGAAAGAAATACTTCGTTAAGTACGTGGAGCAATCTAAATGTTTACATACTATTCACTGATGCATTAAAAGGTAAAACCACGTTGGCAAACTGCTTAGGAGTGTCTAGTCAAGTTGTTCACAATATCCTACGACTTAGCAACTGAGCTCCTAGACATGTACCCAAAAGACATGCACACGTTCACCAAAGGACAGGTTCAGACTATTCCAAGCAACTTCTGTGAATGCCAAGAATTAGAAATAACCCAACATCCATGAACACCATGAATCAATTCTAGCATATTCACACTGTAGTACACGATACAATAATGAGGAAATCACCAATACATGCAAGGAGGATAAATCTCAACTATAATGCAAGCATAAGGATACATTCTGAATTATTCTGTTCATGTCAACTTCAAAAACAGGGGAAGGTCAGCAGTGGCATTAGGATACTGTGTAACTCTCAGGAGAGGGCATCAACTCCAGGAGCACACAAAGCCCACCTCCAGGGGTGTAGATACACCATCTCAGTCAAGTGCTCCAGGACAGGCCAATACATCAAGTTGTACATTACAGTTTTTATGAAATGTTTTACTTCAAGTTTACAAAGTAGTTCATAATACACTTAACAGTGACTTCTTCCACCACATAAATCTTCCACCTACCCACCAAGTATGAGAAGGGGGTCACAGAAGCCACCCCTTGGACCAATCACTGCCTTACTTCCCCCACGTCCACTTCAAAGAGGCACTGGCAAAGGAAGCCCTGTTGAATTCTCCCCCTGGAGTCACAGCCCCTCCTCGAGCCACAGGATGGAGAAATCTTGCTGTGGAAACTTACTGTTACATATCCACTTTTAAATGCCTGTTGGCCTCACTAGCACTGGTGCCCATGAATGGACAGTGGCATGAATGGCTGGGCCTATGCTGCAGCTCTCCCAGCTCCCTGGGGAAGCCAGGCCTCCTGGGAGCTGGCAGCGAGAGAAGATGGGGGATGGACAAGAGCCTCTGTACCAAGCCTGGGGCACAGCATCTGTGACTTCACCCCTTGGCAAGCATCCAGCTGGGGATTCTCCAAAGGGATGTGTGCCCTGGGTTCCACCAGTGTGTCTACCCCAGGTCTCCTCACCACCAGGGAACAATGGCACCGTTCAGTCATAGCTCAGACTTGAGATGAAGGTGTGGCAACAGCTGGTCCCATTAGCAGTATTGTTTTTAGTGTTCAATTGTGGTAGAATACTCAAAATTTAATATTTTAACCTTTTTAAATGACATTTTAAGTACATTTAAATGGCATTTAAGTACATTCATGTTATTATGCAACTGTTACAACTATCAATTCTCCAGAATTTTCATTAACCCCAACAAGTTCTGTGTATGCAATGATGACCCACCAATCAGCGCCACATTATAAAGGTACAGGGGAGAATGAACGAACTGCAGAGGTGTGTCAGCAAGCTGTGGGAGCAGCCCACCACTACAGCAGTTTGGCACTTATGACAAGATCACATGAGTTAACTTCCCAGTGAACTGCTAAATGGTTGTGCATCTAGGCTGGAGGACGACACTGAAGGGCAAAGCTGGCAACGGTCCCCCAGCTACCATCAGGCACCTGTCTAAGAGCAAAGCCTCAAGCAAGTCCAGCCTCACCTCTACCTATCACTCCACTTGTCCTTTATTTTGCTCTCGATCCATGTTATTCCAAGTAGGCCTGATATAAAGTACATGGGAAAGCCAATAGTGACTTGCTTGCCCCATGGTCACCGAACAGCCACGGTTGACAGGAGGCCAGAAGATCTCCATGTATCTTTACAGGCCATCCAGTCAATGCGGGGTGGGAGGCTCTCCGTGTATGACATGTTAGACAGTGACAATGGGGAGAGAAACTGGAAAGGGCTACCGAGTCCAAGTACTCACTGTAGCTGTGCTCAACAGTCCGCGTTTACAGCACACTTGCTGTGCACACAACACTGTTCAAGGTACCAGCGAGAACCGAGTTCCCATGGTAAGAGATCTTAGAGACTGAGGCCCCTGCACCAGGCAGGAAGGTGGATGGACGAGGCACCTTTGTCCACCTGAGTCACCTGCCTGCCCATCCTACTCTGACCGATGGCCCACATTCACGTTGGTTGTTCCTTTCATATACTGAATTTGGTTAATCAATAGAGAAATGGCTAGGAGACTGAGGTTAAGAGGAGCGTTTTCATGCAACCAGAAGCAATGTAAACTTGGAAGAAAGGGCAATGAGACTCCAGCATGCCTTCCAAGAAAGCATGGTTTCTCAGGGCTGGAGCGGTGGCTCGTCGGTTACGGCACAGCATGCGCAAGCACCAGGGAAGTCTCAGAGCAACGAAAGCCATGTGAAAACTAAACATCGATATTCTCTCTGTCCCCTCAAAAAAAAAAAAAAAAAAAAAAAAAAGCATGTTTTCTCAGGTGACTTTACAGACTTTCCCTTCCTCCTCCACCTTGCAAGTGCCCACAGCCTGGATTGAGGTCAACCTCTTCAGCAGTTCCCTCACGAGGGTGGAGATTATACTCTCTAGAGCAGCCCTCATGATAAATTTCTCAAGTCCCCATGGGACTGGCTGACCTATTATTGCCAAAACCTACAAGACCCTCTAGTCACTGTCCCCAGTGTAAGATCCCCAAAACCTTGAGGGCAACAAGAACTTGCTATTCTTAAACAACCAAGGAAAGCTAACTGATGGCTCAAGATTCTTTGAGCCAATCCACACTCTACACAAGGGGATTCACCCACCCTACCAGAAAGGCAGTGGCGAAGAAAACCTCGACCTTGAGGGAAACGTCCTCATTGTCCAGGTGTGCCACCTGCACTACAATGAACAGAAACGCTCTCCCCCAAATTGCTGCCATCTCCTGGGCTGCTGGGATGGTTTTGTGTTGGGCTCTGAACCCAGTGCACAAATAAAGTATGCTGGGACAGAAAGGATTACAAGGAACAAGTCATATTTCCACCCAAGCTTTTTTAGAACATGTTAATATTTAACATCCTGATTTGCACATAACACCTTTATCCCTCCCCTCTGTTCTACGAGTGTTTTGTTTTTAAAGAGAGGGACAGTGAGAGAAAGAGAAACAACTTTAGTTTTTCACATGGCCTTAGTTGCTCCAACACTCACTTGTGTACGTGGTGCTGGGGTTTGAACCCAGGTCCTCGTGCTTGCCAGGCAAGCGCTCAAACTGTTGAGCCACCGCTCCAGCCCCTGTTCTATGAGTTCTGTTAGAAAGTAACGTCACAGATATATTAAGATGAACTGCGCAAGGGGAGAAGATTGAGGCTAGCCCACTGGCTTTCTGCACCTCAATTTGTTCCACATTCCCCCAACAGTTATAGAACTTAAAACTTCACATTTTAAAAAGCAATTCTTTGGGGGGCTGGAGTAGCAAACATGAGGAACGTGGGATATATGCAAGTCAGATCAGTGCCACTGGTAGAAAAACTGGTATATTGGCAGCTCAGAAGGAACCTCTTTTTGAGGATAACTCAAAGTGTCACCCAATGGAGTTCAGGACCCGTAAAGGCACCAAGGGCTGGAGGAGCCTTGCAAAGGTGGTCAGATAGAACCAGAGGTGGACAAAATGCAAGACATCACAGCTGTTCATAAACCCTGCCTAGCAAATTCCAGGATCTGTGCCTCACAATGCAAGAGTAAATTGAAGGGCACACAGCTCCCTGCAACGAGATCCTTTCCAGTGGAGAAAATGCATGTTAGAACCTTAAGTACATGATCAGAGGATATTTTATAACATTCCACCAGTATTGTTAGAGGATACCTATTGGTCGAGGTGTTTAAAACTACCTCAGATCCAGAACCTATGGTTCCTCTCCAGAGAGCAAGTACTGGAACCCAGTAGATAAAATATGCTCATTTCACACAATATACTGGAAGACCCACTGCTTTCCACCTCAAGGCCCTGTTGGGCCTGACATTAAATTGGAGACTTAGGCTAAATTTCATTCATTAATACCGTTGCCCATTTCTCTCCTTTTGAGGCTCGAGATTGTCAGTCACTGAGGTTCATTTCACCTTGGGTAAAAATTCAAAGCTACCAATACAATGCCAAGATCTGCAACTGAGGAAGAAATGTGTCATTTTAGACAATTTAATATTTTAGTTCACACTACTCCTGATACCTAATGGGTGTATTGTTTCTTCTCTTAACCAGTTTTCCAGACACCAGCTGGGGGCATTGCTAAGTAAAGAGCTTCTCATAAAAGACACAACTCAGGAACAGTCAAAGCGAAGAGGGGCACAGGGCACAGCACCAGGGAAGGCCTGAGAGCACCACCCAATAGCATATGCATGTGTTCACCCACTTGCAAGCTTACTGAGCTGTACTGGTTAGAGATTTACGGGCGTTTCATGATATGCATGATTAACTCCATCATTGCCCATTGGTAATTAACTTCAGTTCCTCTTCCAGGAGTTAGGGGTGGGAGTGAAAGTTCCAACCCTCTAATCATGCCTTGATCTTTCTGGCATCCAACCCCTATCCTGAAGCCATTTAGCGGCCCCCAGCCACCTTGGTAGTGTACTAAAACAATTCTGCCACTCCAGACATTCTCAGGGTTTGAAGACCAAATGTATATTTATCCTAAGCATGAAGGCTCTATGTGACATGCGGGCATCAGATCACTAAGCACACAAAATGAGAATTAAATCCTCCTTTAGAAAATTTTAATTCACAGCTTCCGAGAATTTCCCCTATACCCAGTTGTTCATTCTGCCAACTTGGAAGCCTCAGTTTCAAGGTTGGTCCCCAAGGCCATATATAGCTAGATGTGGGGAAGACAGCCACTAGTGGGTCACCACCCTAATACCCAGGATAATCACGGACCCCAAACTCACTCATCTTCAGACTGTCCTAGCTACCTGAAGGGAGATATATAGTTTAAAAAAAAAAAAAAAAAACCACCAAATACAGAACATGACTTCACCACTTCCCTGAACAGCTGCCCTAGCAGCCTCACAGCAAAACAGACCCTAGAACCTGACTGGCTGGCCTGCAGCAACCGTGAGACTGAGGAGTTACGTAACATCCCTATGCCTCCGTTTACCATAAGGCCTTTTCCAAAAGTGGGTGGGAGAATTCCATAAGCTTTTAGACCAATAACCGGCACCTATTAGGTAACAGGGCACTGTACTGATATGAGCTTTAACTTTCCATCTGTAAAATAAAAGGTGGACCTCTCTATTCCTTGTAGCCCTTTATCTAGGATGGATATATGCAAGTTTCTAGAAGGCAGGAACATAATGAAATTAGGAAACCTCCAGTAGCAAAAGCTACTGGAGTATTTGACAGTGTCCACTCTGATGGTGGAGTATTTGTCCTCATGGCTTTCTTCTTCTGGGTTTTTGTTATTGTTTGGATTTTGTTTTGGGTTTTTTTTTTGGGGGGGAGGGGGGTTCTTTTGACTCTGCAGTAACTATTTGTATTGCTCTCTTTAGACCCTTTTCGTTTTTGATCCCTCACAGTGGATTGCTAGAGACAAGATTGTGTTCACAGGGAATTTAAGCCATGTAATCAGAGGGGGAGGATCTGAGAAAAGTGTACTGAATTTTCCAATCTCTGGCAGAGAGATGACTGCAGTTTGGGTTCAAATACCCTCAGTACAGGAGAACTCATGGCCCATACAGCAATTGCTTCTGCTACTGGAGGTTTCCTAATTTCATTATGTTTCTGCCTTCTAGAAACTTCTGCACCAAATCTATATGGGCATAGAATCTCCACACTTGCTTTGATATGATAGCCGAACCGATTTATAGTTCAGAGAACTGAACATACCTAGTATAATGATAGCCGAACCGATTTATAGTTCAGAGAACTGAACATACCTAGTTTGAATCTCAGCTCCTCTCAGAAGTAAACCGGTTATTATTCCATCTGTAGAAAAAACAAAAGGGCTGAGGCATCAGGACTCATCCAGTTTAAGCTGCTCTACTCTCTTCCTATGACACTGCATAGTCGGGAACATGAGTCTTCCAACCCTAAGCCAGGATTTTCTATTTTGTCCCACCTGCCAATTCTCAAATATGATATTCCCAAGCAGCTCCAGAACATTAGCAGCAGCAATGATCCTACTCTTTCCTGCTCTTCTGTCCAAGTAACTCATTAGGAGTGGTTAGGTAATTGGTAGCCATTTTCCCAACATACTAACAGCTTACATTATGTTAATTAGAAAATCACAAGCATAATTAGGAAAGAATTCACACTGTGTATAGTGTTTAGAACTTTATAAAAATCTCAGTCTGTAACAGCTGTAGCAGTTGTAACTACCTAATAACCAGCCCATCCCCATTTGCAGGTTAAACAGTAATTTACCCGTTTCACTTCCCAAGGACCACTTATCACCACCTTCTTGAAATTACAATATAAAACCAGGATAATTAAACTGGTAGAAATGAAGTTGTATGATGTAATCAGCCATAAAAGTACACAAAGATCAGCTTACATGCAAATTCCATTTAGGACAGAGCTCTTGCCCATAGGGAAGGGCAACCACACAGCAGAAACCTGCCCTATTTCCCATCTCAGGAGCTATAATTCTCATTTTAGTCGATGTCCTTGTAACCCCGGAAACAGTTTAACACAGCAGTTATGGAGGAGGCCGCAGGACAATCTTCTTGCCCATTCCTCCTCTACCTCGTAACAGCAATGTCTGCAGCCAGCTACATCTGTGGTCATGTGGTCCCTTTCATGCATTTAAAGTCACTGGAATTCTGTAACTGACAGTGAAGTTCTGAAAATCAGTGGGAGTGAGGAAGAGAAGAGGAACAGTGTCAGGAAAAGAACCCTGACCACCCACCCTTTGCAAGTTGAGGCCAACAGCCAGCCATCACACTAGCCTGGGGTGTCATCAGAACGTCAAAGTCTCCCATGAAGAGGCTGCCACAGCTTCTTTTAGGAAGCTCTTTGTAGGTGGGAGGGTTCTTTCCAGTCTTAGTTATTACTTTAAAAAACATTTTATTCTTGTCATATGGGCTAAAGATCTCAGGCCCCATCCTGATTAACAATACCACGTTAATAAAGCATTCTTGGATCCATTAACTCAAATATTTAAGCACCAGTGTGGCAGGTGCTAAGACGCATGGACAATTAAGACATGGTTCCTAGTTGAGCCACCAGTCCTTTCCCAGTGCTTTGATCACTCAGTCCCAACACTACCTAGCGCCGCATTGTGGATTAATTTTGAGAGGTCAACGGTATTTTACAGATGCTAATACCATTTCTCCTTAAAGAGATGCATAAGCAGCTAGGCCCTAAATATTAACTGGCTGCCTGTGCCCAGGCCAGAACTTGACTATCACATGCAACAGGCAGTGCCTGTCAAGGTGGCTGGACAATCCAATTAGTTTCACAAAACATTTGAGGTGTGAGTATAATGGGATAACACGGGACATTAGGGGCAGGGGAATCAGTGGACAGAGAGCCACACGATCTGAGTTTATATCTCCATCATGGAACAATGGCCTTCAAGGCCCTTCTGAAATTCTTATCCAGGCATAGACATACTTTCTGTTAGCTTGTGTGATTTAAGGTACTAGAGATTGAACCCAGGATGCTTAACCACTGAGCCACATCCCAGCCCTTTTTATTTTGAGGCAGGGTCTTGCTAAGTTGCTTAGGGCCTAAGTTGCTGAGGCTGGCTTTGAACTTGTGATCCTCCTGCCTCAGCCTCCTGAGCCACAAGGATTACAGGAGTATACCACTAATTAGCATTATATTTTGAAATATTTTAATTATGAAGTAACCTGATTGTTTTTAATGGAATAGTTACAACATCTATATCCCCAACTGTTCTAGCATGCTGTAGCCTATTCCTACTTGCTTTAGAATTTTAATACATTTTGGAGTTTCTTCCCCAATCCATTGACCCCTCTCTACCCCAAAAGATAGCCACAGTCTTGGCAGTGGAAGGACTCCCTCATAACCACCTGTGTGTGCCATGTCTACATCAATATTCCATGTTGCTTGGTTACATGTTTCAGATAAATGATAGCATATACTGTATGGTCTTAACATTCATCATTGATTTGCCAGCACATGCAAATCTGGCTTACTCAGTTCATTATTTCATCACGTGGGTCTAGGCAATGCAATTTATTTACCCATCCCTCTTTTGGTGGGCCTGGACAAGTGTTCATTCACTAATTCCTCAAATGTTACTCAGATGGTACTAAACATGCACTATGCTCTACACATAGAAACGACGGAATCCTTGCATTTGGGGCCAAAGATAAACAGCTGTCTGGTAGAAATGCCAAGGACAGGGAAAGCCTGGCCATGGCAGGAGTCAGCCAGGGCTTCATGTGGAGATCAAGAAGGGAGCAAAGGCTTAAGCAGCAGCCTGAAGGTTCATGTGTACAAGTGAAGGTTGAAGCCACGAGAGTAGACCCGCTGGGGAAGGGAGTGTATGACTCGTTAACAGGAATTTCACTCACAAAATAGATTGTTTTGTGCCACTGGAGTGCCTTGTATGCAGCCATACATAATCTAAAAGGAGGTAACTGGGGCTGGAGTGGTGGCTCAGCGGTTTCGGCGCTTGCCTGGCAAGCACAAGGACCCGGGTTCAAACCCCAGCACCACGTACACAAGTGTTAGAGCAACTAAGGCCATGTGAAATACTAAAGTTGTTTCTCCCTTTCTCTCACTGTCCCTCTCTCTAAAAAAATAAATAAAAGGAGGTAACTTACCAACATCCCCAAATGTAACTGGGACTAGCGGTCTTCAAAAGCAAATTGTGAAGAGACCCACAACAGAAGCACACCTAGAACTTCTAGTGTCTGAAGGCTGGGACAATTTAACCATCACGCCATCATCTTTTCTCAACACTGTCACATCACATGACCAGGAACACATCTTGCTACTCCAGCTTTCTCCCATCATCCAGGGCCTTAAGCTATAGCTAGGAAGATTTTGGATGTTTACAAAATGTCTTCAGTGATATCCTGTTTATTCCCTCAGCTGCTCTGAGAACTACCTTGGATAAAATACTATCCTGGGGACTTTTACAAAATGCAACACTAAGAATCACAGTATGTCTACCTGTGTGGGCCATCATCTGTACAAATGTCAGCAAAACCCGCTAAATGAACATGTAAAAGTTGTAACAGAAGGGGCCCAGGTGTTTGCTAGGCAGGGCTGAAGGATCAAGTCGTGAAGCCCAGGACACTGACTGCCAGTTCTGATTAACAAGCCCCTAAGAGGTAAGGCCACCTGCATGCAGAGCAGAGGTGGTATCAGGCACAGGGAACCAGGAGAAAGGCCTGGGAGCGCTACCCTCACTCCAATGGAGAGGAAAAATGCTGCATATGAACCAGTATCAGGCTGCAGGCCAAAGAGCAGTGGCAGATGGGTGCCCCAGAGACTGCAACTCAACTGGACAGTAAGACAAGGTGCATGGAAGCAGTGTCATTTAAGGACACGTAAGAAACTGCAGAGATGCCATGGGTACAGAAGAGGCCAGCATGTGTGACACCCCACAGCTGCCAGGGTGAGGGCAGCAGGCTGAATACTGGCCGTGGGTTTAGCATGAAGTCAGGTAGAAGGAAATGGAGTTGGAAAGCAGGATTATAGGTGGCTAGATGACCTTGAACGCCCTGCTTTGAGAAGTCTTCAGGCTAGAAACTCCAGGCACCACGAGAGTTTCTGAACCAAAGGAGAGACAGGAGCTGAGCCCCAGGTCACTTCAGCAGGGAGCACATTTATGAGAACAGCTTCTACACACGAGGGCGAGACGTGGGGTCCAGTTATCACCAGCCCTGACACACCTTCCATACACAGGTGGAAGCTCGGGCAAAACCACAGGGGAAAACCGCTTCCAGTTTACCATCTTTAAAACAAGAACCTGTGTGGTTTTTTTTTTTTTTTAAACCATAGGTCAATACACAAGGAACACAGTGAGCAAACAGTTTGAAATCTCCACTGACCGGCTCTTCCACAACCCATAGTTTCACTCTCCTTCAAGGATCAGCTTGAGCCTATGCTTTCAGAAATTACAAATTCCTGCTCATTGTCTGGATTATGCATTTGAGCATGCTACCATGTAAAGATCATGCCTTCATACACATAATTTATGTCCACCATCTTCCAAGAAAAATATGATCTACAGATCATACAGTAGTTTATGTCACACTGCCTTTTCCAGTCACTGCTTTGCATATCATAACTACATCCCTATAATAAACTTTGGTGAGAAAGGCCTGTGTTGCCTTTGGTTTTCCCAAAAGAACTGGCCCCGCGGAAGGCATATGGTAGTCCCTGACAGGTTCTTGCTTCCAGTCTCAGCAGTAGCATTTGGACAAAAAAGTCTGCCTAAGATGCTCATTGTTTTCCTGGTTAGCTAGTCGAAATAACCTTTGGAAAACTATCTGTTTTCCTATATATCTTTATAATTTTTAATCAACACAGTAACTAATATTTTGGGGGGCTCAGTGTGACATTTCAATACTTGCCCATAATGTTTAATGACCAGATGAATAACTGGTGTATCTATCACTTCAGACATTTGTTAATTTGTTTGGGGCATATTTAAAACCTTTCCACTAGCCATTTTGAAATATTCAATTAGTTGCTGTCAGCCATCGTTATCCTACTGTGCTAACATTAGAAGTCATTCCTACCATGCAACTTCACCCCTTTATCTGTTAACCACCCTTGCTTCGTTTCCCCTGACACGCACACCTCTCATGGAAACTGAGAACCACCATTGTCTCTCAAGTAACTTTTTAAGTTTATCTGAATCTGGAGTTATAAAAACCCTTCTTTGAAGACTGGAGACATGCATAGCATACTCAAGCTTCTCCTGAGGAAAATTAAAAGGAATGTGCTTGGAAGACACAGGGGTCTGCACACTGCCAAAGATTTCCAGAAGTGAGACACACCTCATGGAAAATGCCTACACACCCACCCAAGATTCAACCAGCACTGCTGCACTATTGCATGGTCACTAACCTGGGGAAACACCATCCCACCAGTGTGGGTTTTCTGCTATTTCCTCAGCTACAGCCCATCCCCTTTATTACATCTTTTTAGGGGATACTGACGATTAAATCCAGGGGTGCTTAATCAACGAGCCCAACCCTATATTTTTGACACAGGGTCTAAGTTGCAGAGGCTCTCACAAAGTTGCCCAAGCCATCCTTGATCTTGGGATCCTGTGTCAGCCTCCAAGTTGCTGGGACTATAGGCATGCGCCACTGTGCCCAGTGTTGGGATTTAAAAACCAAAAAATGAAAAAAAATAAAAAAACAAGATTTTGCAGTCTCAATTTTTAAAATCAGTAGCTCCCTAGCATCTCATGTACTAAAGTTTTCCTATGACTGACCTCTGGTATGTTACAATGCTGCACAGGGGAGCCGCTACCTCTTGGCTCCATCCAGAAGGCACCTCATCACATTACCACTTCCCTTACAGCCAGGCCCCACATCATGTGATATCAAGTGAGCCCTTCCTTCATCAATATTCAAGCCAGCTGTGTTCCAAGTTCTAAGTCTGGAACTCAATTTGCTTTGTCTATAGAAGCCATACTTAGAAGTCCTAGATTCCCAAGACAGCCCAGTCTCTAAGCCAAAAATATAGTAAATGTGTTTCTACAAGGAAATAAGTGCACCTCAAGTTGCTCATCAGCAACTATGTGCATTGACACCCTTGTGCCAGAATAAAGGCTTTTCCCCCGTTTGCAGGGATGGGGGGTACACTTCAAGGAAAGGAAGGACAACAGCTTCACCCATGCACACCGATGCACTGCAGCTACTTGTCACCTAATCAAAGGAAACAGGAACAAAGTCCTCTATCATTCAAATGTGTTAGATATTATAAAGGACTTTCAATAACTGGAGCTGGTCCCCAATGCCTTGATTTATCCATAAGTGCTTAGTAGCATAAATGTCCTATTTCCCTCCTACAACCACATTGATGTGGTCTTGAGTTCTTCTGCACTGCATCTACAAAGTCTCTTGGAGCACTGACAAACTGGGCTCGTACTCAGTTTATTTGTATACCTATACTTGTGTTCTTGGAAATTCGGTCACCATCATCCCCAGTACCCAAGCCATTGTTGCATTTACAGATCCATTTCACAATCAATCTATGGATTCATAGGAAAGATTTTGTATCCTTCCTTCACAAGCATACTGTGACTTAAGTATGCTCAGGGAAGATCAGAAATGTGTTGACCACAAAAATAACTGGTAACCTCCTAACTTCCACCCAAACGTAACCTCTTCTGCCTTCTTTCCATCACTTGAAGCTGCTTCTGCCACTGTACAGGAGGCTCTCGGGGTGCATTGCCAACATTTTTTCAAATGAGCTACCTAGCTTTACACCACACCCCATCCAATGCAGCTCAGCACCCCATTTGATCTGCTTCTGCAGACTGGAATTCCTATTTGCATACAGGCTTGCATGGAAGATTTCCCCAAAATCTTTAATATTAACATAGTAACAGGGAAAAGAGGGGGTGAGATTAGAAAAGACAAACATTTAGCCAAGAGGTGACAATGCAGTGAGACCATCCTTTAAAGTCTGAGCAGCCGGGGACTAGCTGGATTGTGCAGTTAGGGCAGTCCTATGGTGAGCTGTGGCAGCAACTAAAGCTCAACCCAATGCCAGTGGACTTGGGCTATTTCAGGGCTATTACTTCATGAGATTCTAGCATCTGGTATGCTTCTGCAGGTTTCTAATTTCAGCTGCAGAGAGTCCAGGAAATGAGGCAGACACATCTAAGAGTCTGCAGAAACAAAGAGAAGAACCCAAATGAATAACTGCCTGCCTTGAAGGGATTTCAAACAAGAGGCTCAAAGATGCAAAAAGATTAGAAGAAAATGATAGAGGGAGAAAAAGAGGCGGACATAGCCGTAAGCAGCAATTCAGAAGAATTGTGAGACCAGAACAGTGACGGGAGTGGCATGAAGGCAAGAGCGGCTCTTAGCATCTGAAACACCAACTGAGGAGACTGGAAAGGTTAAGGGCAAAAGCCCACAGCCACACAGCACACTGGGGCAGAGAGAGGGAGCTCCTGTTTCTGGGTTGTAATGTCTCACTGAAGCAGGCCATGCTTGAAGCCATGACCTTGGTTAAGCAGCAGTTTGTGATGAGGGACCCAGTTTGCTCAAAAAACTAAAAGTGGGGCTGGAGTGGTGGCTCAGCGGTTCCAGTGCTTGCCTGGCATGCACAAGCACATGGATTTGAACTCCAGACCCATGTATACAAAAGACCCATGTATACACATGAAATACTGAGTACAATTTGTTTTTTAAAGGGGGAACAGTGAGAAAATAAACTATACAAGGGGGCTAAAGTGTTGGCTCAGCAGTGGAAACACTTGCCTGGCATGCATGAGGACTGAGGTTCAAACCCCAGCACCACATATACAAGTATCAGAGAAACAAGCCAGATTAAATAAAACTGACTCATACTCTTAAAACACCAACCATCCAAAAAAAAAAAAAAACAAAACAAAACAAAAAACAAAACAACAAAAACCCACTACTATGAAAGGTTTACAAAGCTACCGCCATAGGGTTGGTTCCCTGAAGAGGTGGACCAGATGTTCATGGAACCAGAACTTCAGACTTCCCAACAGGGTGACACTGAATTTTCTAAAAAGTCACAATCGTGAATGAATGTGCTTGACATTCTATAGCTTCCAGCTGAATTGAAGAGCGGCAGGAAGTGATACACAGCACATTAAGAACTCTATTGACTTATCGAATCACTGAATAAATGGACCGCTTCATTTTTTTCACTTCTAAAAATATTTAGGAATTTGAAATCGTAAGCATGACATAAAATTCAGAATCCATGAAGGAAAAGACTGAAATTTGAAACCATTCACGTTCTTGTAGAAAGCTCTCCATATAAACCAGTTTTAAAAACTGGCAAAAGAAACATTCAGTTATAATCGATTATTCTGAAAGCTTAGACATCAGTAAAAAATTATCTGTAATATATCAAATACAAATAGCTGATAAGCAAATAAAATGTTCAACTTCCTTTATGCAAAAAATAATCATTAAGTGATGTGATGCCATTTCTGATCTACAAACCTTGCAAAACAATTTGAAAAATCAGTAGAAGCAAAAGGTAGGGAAATAGACCCATCTCTTCTGTTGACGTAACTACAAAATGGATTAAACCTGCACAGCAGCAGGGTCTCATTACACCAAGTTGGCAGTCTCTTGCAAAATCACCCACTTGAGGGTAAAATAAGTAAACATGGATGTTAATTGCAGTGTGGTTTATATTACAAAAACTGCGAAGTAGTCTCAGTGACCATCAGGAAATGGTAATAAATCACTGCAGCCACCCATGCAAATCTCATCACTAAGACATACCAGACTAACATGTATTGATTCATGAAGAAAAATCAGGATATATTAATTGGAAATACAAGTTAGAAAATGTTACATACTGTGTGAATCTTGTTTTGTTATGAAAACTTTAATCTATGAATACATAGCCCATGTAAGCAAATTAATAGTCTGGAAACGTTTACAACACAACAGTTTGTTTGTTTTTTAGCAGGTGGGCTTTTAGAAGAGATGAGGAAAGGTGTTAATACTAGGATTATGGATGATACTCCTCTTCAATATTTTCTGGGTTTCCCCCAACTTTCTGTAATACTTATGGGTTCTTTGGTAGAAGAATTTTGAAACTAAAGTATTTTTTCCATCATAAAATAGATAAAAAGCAATGTTTGTTATGGAGGGAAGAAATAAACCATGAAGTACAGACCTGCAGAAATGGCCATGCCCCACCCCCACACACTGCCCTGTGACAATTTCTATCAAAAAGGGGACAGGAGGAGGCTCCTCAGATCAGTGCTGCTTTTCAACAGAGCCTTAGGCACTCAGGTGTTCTCAGAACCTTTCATCCCTGTACCCGGTATGTAACGCACAGGTCTCCTGACCTAGTGCTGACTCTACTAGTCCACTACAAACTCAGGCCATGGCCGCTGCCTGTGGACCAGTCAGCAATGGAAATCCATGTTTTTTGTTTTTTTTTGTTTTTTTTTTTTGTTTTTGTTTGTTTTTTTTTTTTTTTAAAGAAAGAGGGGACAGAGAGACAATCAATTTTTATTTAGTTTTTCACGTGGCTTTCATTGCTCCAAGACTTTGTTGTGTATGTGGTGCTGGGGTTTGAACTCTCGTACTTGTGCATGCCAGGCAAGCACTGTAACCACTGAGCCACCGCTCCAGCCCGGAAATCCATGTTCTTAACCATTCCCTGGACACTCTACAGGCAGCTCCTCGAGTGCACTCATTTCAGAAAAATGTGCTCTGCAAAAACATCTATTGTTATGGTCGGCCTGAGCACGCCACTTGTCCTATGGAGACAAACTTTGACAAGGCCTCTAATTCCACATGTGAAACAGAAGCAGCAGTCATGACCTGTTTTCTCTTCAGCACACCCAGGCCTGCAGTGAACCCATGAAATCAAGAGACAGAAGCAAGATCTTGAGTAAAAGTTCTAAAAGCAACTTTACCACCATGATATTTCTGTTTCTCCACTAGGCAGCTGGCTCAAGTCACAAAGCAGGTGTTTGTGCAAGGGTCCCAGGAAGATGGGGGTGGACCCACAGGGCACCCTGTATGGGGTATGCACATGGGGTAATACGTTTGAGGCTCAGACACAACCAAGCTCCACTGTGAATGAACATAGGCAGCTGCGAGGCTGGCTGCCATTTGGGAAATAGTCTACAATTTAACAGTAAGTGCAGACCGGCTGCTGGCTCCAACCATCTGTATGAGGAACGTCCACAGAGCAGGCCCTTGCACATGATCACAATTCACACATCCCAGCACAAGTCCGGCCACTGAGAACAATCCTGAGCACACCTGTGTGAGCCACCTTCAGAGGCTTTATGCTTCCAATCAGCTGCTGTCTTTAGTGAAGGAATAGAATTGTCAGGAAGTCAGGGCAGTCAGCTTCAATTCTGGTGGACAAGTAGGCTGGTATCACCCACCTTCCACTCCTAATTCCTGCTGGTACCCAGCCATTTTCCCAGTCACCCAATCTCAGAACCTCAGGAAGGACTTGTACTTCAACTCCCCACATCTGAGATAATCAAATCATTCGCCATCCAAGCACTTACAATCTTAATTTGTACCACACGACCTGACCATTTCTAACCCACGTACAGAGAGGCCACTCTTGTGTTTGGCCCAAGCTAGGACAATAGGCATAAACTAGCCATTTGTGGGGCAAACAGGCTTGTGGTTGCCTGGCATCTAAGCCATCGCCAAATCCTTTCACATCTGCCTTCCATGCCAACCCCCTTGCCATCTGAAGCAACTTGGTTCAGACAGTTGTTTGCTTTCCAAGCAAGGCTATTGAGTTCCACATTTCCCTGCCTTCAGCCTCTCATCTGCCACCCATATCCCACCTTCCCAACACCTGTGCCCCACCTGTACAAAGGTGAACCATCAACGCCAGATGGAGGGACTCCATCTGCTGGGCACACTTCCAGGTTTTCAAAATGCCATCACCAGCACAGTCTCCTCACCCACCCTCCCACTTACCATCTTGAGTCCGCCCCAGCCCTCATGTTTCATGCCTTCTGACTTTCCTCTCACCCCACAGGTGCCATTACCCCCACCCCAAACACCTGGAGTCCCTCACCCTCCTCTCTGGAGACATCCAGAACATCCTGGCTTGCGCTGGTGTTGCTTATGTGCTCATCTCCGCCACTCTGCAGGCTTAATGAAGGCCGACACTGTGCCTTGCCACTCTCGACTGCCAGTCCCAGTACAACCTGGCCCATCTGAAGTCCTCAGCAATGACATTTAGTCCTACTAAGCAAACTTGTTTAGTCCATGCTAAACTATAAAATACCTTTGCTCTCAACCTCAAGAGAGGCATTCTAAAACTTCCTGAGCGATCAGTTTTACTGGTTTAGTCCTGAAGTGACTACTCAACCACAAAGCTTAGATATGTAAATCCTGATCTGTTAGAAGAGCATCCAAGTAGCAAGAGCAGCAAACACAGGCCTTATTTTCCAGGCAGGAAGTATGATGGGTTTTAGACATTATAAGCAAAATGTTTTAGATTCTAAGTAGTCAACTGACAGCCTGTGGTCAGGGAAGGACAGTAAACACTTCAAGTCCAAAGTTTCATAAGGTCTCCAAGCTAATCTTCTACAGAGCACAAAATAGATGCAGATATCTAAGGTAAGGACCTGGTGCCAACAAGGAAACCAGGGCAATCAATCACAGGCCTGGTGAAGTTGAAGGGTAACAGAAGAAATTAGAGATGGTACAACTTGGAACTGGAAAGCAAAGACACCTACCAGGAAACCCACACTCAATCTGAAATGAAGGGGAAACTAGAGATGTCTGCCAAAGAAGCTAATAAGTCAGGATAGGACATGACAAGACCAGCTTCTCAAAGACCTGACCACAGGCCAGGTCCAAGAGACCACCTCTCAAGACCCAAGTAAACACTCCCCACCCCAAATCTGCACAAACATTTCCTCCACAATGTAATTTGGCTTTATCTCATGTTCTCCATGTACAGGTCAACTCATATTTACATGGAGTTATACTTTCAAAATGATTAATACCAACAGATTCACAAGAACACTACATTGCTTGGAGTCACTTGATTTTCTCAATTAGATCGTACAAATCTTTTCAAGGGCAACATGTCAACTGGCAATTGTTTCGGAACTACAGGCACCAAACCAAGGTGTCATGTTCTATGGAGTTCAGTTAAATAATGACATTCACAGTAGTTGTCCCAGAGTCAAAATCAATACTGTAATAGCCAATCTAGCACCAGGCTAGTTGTGAAGAAAAAGATACAGCAAGAAAAATGAGTGTCCTGTTCAAGTAATTTGCAAGGCTGCTACTTAGCTTTACTAACAGTTTAGCAGTCAGGAGTATAGATGAGATCAGAACAGGAACTCGATGAACTGGAAAAGGCTTCCAGAGAAGTTTTTCTGCTTCCTAGATACACCCTCAGCAGCCTGGCCACTGTCAAAACTGTATACCTTTCTGCTCTGAATCTGAAGAATGACAATAGTGGCCTTTATATGAATGATCCAAGCATAATCAGAGTAAATGTCCACAACTGCTGTTGGACTTCAAGCACATGTAGCCCATTTTCTTGCCATTTAATCCGTTTTCTCTGACCAGGGACTCAGTTCATATCCTGGTATGTCGTTAACTGGAGTTCCTCAGTGAAGCCTGAAGATATGCATTTCCAACCTAAGATGCACCTGTGTCATTGTCCTTTATACCCACTGCTCAGAAGAAAGCAATTGAAGTAAGCAAAAAACACGACCCCTGAAACAGAATGCACATGAAGCAATAGAAGGAAATTGGTCTGGATGGAGTCAGAGCAGAGAGGTTTCTCAGAGCAAAAAGCATGAGAGGTTCCAGAGCAGGTCAGTGACACGGGCAGACTGTGCTTCACGGCAGTCCAGGAAGCAACAGAGCAGAGGTTTAGGAGGACAGGAGAGCAAAAGCTCGTCAAGACGCTATGGTTCCTTCTACCAAGGCCTGTCTCAGATGCAGAGCCACCTCACCATACCTGATAAACAAGATGTACTCGATTCTGGAGGTTCTGACCTCCAGAAATTCACCCGGGAACACAGGGATGTAGATAAGTTCCCCAGTAGGAGAAACAGGCATCTCCCCCACTCCCGGAAACACATGGCAAGGTCTGGAGACGTTTATTGAACTTTGAGCTGATTTTAAGGGACGAGGGTTGGGAATTCCATAATCTTTTAGTCATTTTCTTTATATGCATTTGCAGAATGTTCAGCTGAAAGCTACAATATCATTGTCATTTCCCCCCTAGAAAAGGCAGTTGGCTTTACTGATGCATCCACCATTATAATTCCTATCCTCCACCAAGAAGGCTACCTAAAAATAAATATTTAGGAACTCTATGCCTACCAAGAGCTCCCTGAACCAGTATGGGACATTGAACTTAAGGAAAGGTTCTATGTTCCACACACAGACCCTCAGTTTCCTAAGGCAACCTTCACACACTTACCTCTCAACCCACTGTGCACCTTCCAAGCTGAGAACAAAGATACACAGCCAAGGTATCTCAGCAAAGCCCTCGCTGGAAACTGGAGGAACAGCATATAGTCATATTCAAGTGTGGTCCAAGGACAGGAAAGAACATTTCCTATATGAGCCCATCTGTTTGGATATCCACTAAGTTCTTTTCTTTTTAAAGAAGGACAGTGAGAAAATCAGTTTTTATTGCATTTTTCACATAGCTTTCATTGCTCTGACTGTTGTGTACGTGGTGCTGGGGTTTGAACTCGCGTACTCGCACATGCCGGGCAAGCGCCATAGCCACCGAGCCCTAGAGTAAATTCTTAAATGACTAATTCGGAGTTTCACTTTGTCAGGATTAAAGCGAACTATTTTATGTGGCTTCTGCTGAATCAGGATTTTGTTTCCCTTGAGCCGTCATACAGAAGACAAAGGTACGTGATGCTAGGCGAGGGCTTGAGAAATTACATTCAGACGGGGGAATCCCAACTTCCCTATCACCTACGAAGCCTCTACTACTGTAAGTCCACAAGCCCATCAACAAGGAAACCTCTGCTGCTCCCTACAGAAAGCGCTTAAGACATATTGAAGCAGGAAGTCACCTGTGTGACATGCAGGAAGGCTTTGCCCTCTGCCTACTACCCTGTCCACCCAGTTCCTTGCTCATGCCCCAAAGCACTCAATACTGATTGGCCAACTGTTACTAGTTGTAAGGGCATGGCCAGTGGGGTCCCAAGACCACACAATGCTTCTCCACTCTTTACTTCCTCCCACCCAGGTCTAGGAATCAGTGAACAGAACCAGAGATAAAAGTTTCTCAGTCCCAGGCCTTTCCTTTACTGTTCCCTTCCTCTCTTTGCTCTGCAGGGGACACGTCCTTTCAGAGCATAAGACTCCTAGACACTGATGTGGGTGTGTGGGGAGCAGAAGCCAATACCACCATCCCAAACTCATGCTCCAACCTGGAATTCTGCTTTGAAAGGCAGCAGGCTTCAGGCCAATTCAAACC
The DNA here is from genome assembly GCA_004027875.1 of Aplodontia rufa. Classification (NCBI taxonomy): domain Eukaryota; kingdom Metazoa; phylum Chordata; class Mammalia; order Rodentia; family Aplodontiidae; genus Aplodontia; species Aplodontia rufa. Next base: position 122,074 of record PVKS010000780.1, on the reverse strand, counting down.
TAGTCGAGTTTCATTTGCTATTTCGTTTAACCCTAGCAAAGGAAGAGCTGAGAAAACTCACAGGAGGAATTCAGCCCAGGTGGAGAACAGTCAAGGTACGGAGCCACCTCAATGATCCAGTGTTGCACAGACCCAGTGACAAGGTAGATGTGAGGATGGCTGTAGAACAGGAATAATGGAGCCTGGCAGTTTCTGCACTTAGTTCAGGGTCAGGAGGCTCCCACCTGGTCTTGCATGACCCATAAAAGGGCTACTCCGAGCTACTCCAACTGTGGTCCCCAGACCAGGAGCAGTGCGCTCAACTGTGAGCTTGTTAGAAATTTCCAACACCAGATCCAAGCAATGAGAATTTCTATTTTGAAAAAATATCTGTGTTCTACATGCACGCTGAAGTTGGTGCTTGTCCCAAAACCAAGGCAGAATAATCAGATAATCTTGTCCCAGCCCAGAGTTTCTCAAAATTCTTTCCTCTCCCTAGTCCATAAGAAAATTTCCATCCTGTCCAGGGGCTATGAAGTAGATTTCTTCATCAGGATCCCCTTCCTCTCTCACAGAAGGGTAGCTAATCCAATGGATGGCATTTTATCAGCATGGGATTATGAATGTTGCCACAGCCCCTGCATCCTCGCCCACCCTTCCTGGCTATGCCTGTCCTCAGGGATGCAGGCTCCCCTTGCCTGACAGACTCTTGTGGTCAGCAAACCATGCAGCTGCTTTGTAGACTCGGCCACGGTGGCAGAGCCACGGCTCAAGAGTTGACCAAATTTTAGGTTAACCTGATGCTGCCTAGACCTTCATTAAGCTGCTGCCTTACACCCCATCTCTAACCACTTTTTCTGAGGATATTCTATCAACCCCACTATGGAGGCTGGGGAAGGGGTGAGACTCTAGCCTGACCCCCACCCCCTGAAGTTAATGTCAGCATCACACTCTCCCTGCTTGTTCCTTAGAATGGGTTCATCACTTTTTTTTTCCATGAGGATACCAAAGTCCTAGCAAGTCTTCCTAATCTTATACCAGTCTTTGAAGCTTGAAGTTCCCAGTGGGAAGAGCAACCAGAAAGTATTGTGTACAACATGACTTATAAGTTCTGACTTAATCTTCCTAGTTAAAACTGCCAGTTTGAAGAAAGAAAGCTTTGACTTTAGTTTAGGTCTCCACCCGAGAAATATATTTGATCAGGTCTTTATGATCATTAGTTTCCTCAATGAGGAGAAACTTATTGTAATAGACTAGTATTCAGATCAGAAGACAGGTTTCTAGCAAGGACTACCTAATTCAATTGCTTATCTTCTGGTAGTTCTTGTCATTCTTTGGGAAGATTAATGGTCCAGGGTGTCGACATCTGCAAAGTCATCTTTGGTCTTGAGGAAGGAAGCTCATTCCTCGCTCAGAATGGGCAATCTTCTTCATAGTAATAAACTTCAGACCATGATTTCCTAAGCCTCAGTTAAGTCATTATACACCTCACGGCCTTTCCCCATTTTTAAAAATGAGTAATTCATACCCTTGGACACTGAACTTATGTTTTTCATTTTTTGTCCCCCCCTTCCCCCACCTTACACACGTTATAGGAATCTATCAAGCGGGTGTGGATCTGTGAGCAGAACACCCAGACACCCTTGGGGATAATCCAAACTCGCTGCATGGAACCATGACAGCCCACATAGAAGAATCTGGGGTTTGGGGGACGGAGGGGAAGGACGGGTCACTCCCTCTTTCGTCTCAAGTCTGATTGATGTGCTTTTCCACGCTCATTACTTAACCTAACAAAACCCTGAACATATTAAAAGACAAAACTAGCTTGAAACCTCTGAATAGACTCTGAAACTGTCCTCATTCTGCTCCTCATTCTGAAACTCTGAAGCAAATGGGTGCAGATGGACACAGCAACAGGATAAGAGATCTAATGGCAGTGTTTCTGGCCACTCCAGGCTTTTATTCTGGAAACAGTCACCAACACAAGCAGGAACACTTGAAAGACTGTGTGGGACATCATCTGTGAAACCCATTCTAAGCTGTCCTTGATGGTGGCCCACACTTTACAACTGTACTCATCTAAGCCAGGCAGGTACCTGAGCACCCTGTATATGCAGAAATAGTAAAGAATGATGGTATCTCACCTTTCAGGAGATGATTTAAGAAGAGGGCCACTCAGCACACAGTTTGAATTGTATACCTAATATGGAGATGGAGCTCCTTAGTACACAATTGTAGCAGCAGGCTGCCAACTTACTGATCTACCCGGTTTCTTAAGGGTCCCTGTAGTATAACTCTTACGGAATGCACACATGGGGACTCCACAGCAGTGTTCCTTATTAACCTTCAGTCTGGAAGCAGATAGGCAAGAGGTATACCTGCCCTGCTGGAATGCTCAAACACTGGCAACAGAGCAACAGCAGGCCACAACACCAACACCTGTGGGCTGGTAGGTGCCCAGCTGCAAGAACTACAATGGCCCTCTCAGGACCACCAGGAAGACTCAAGAGGGGATACATGGAGACATCTGGTAACAGCAAAAAATTTGGCTTCTGAGGCTGATATGCACTATTTTCTTAGAAATGTGAATATAAAAAACAGGGAGCTAAAAAATTTATACTGGGATGAGGCTGAAAGGAACAGCAAGATGAGAACCACTCATTAGCAGTTGAGTGCATGCAAGACACACATCTCATGCTAAGATGTAAGAAAGTTTCCAGAGCCATAGCTGGATGGGCAGCTAGGACCACAGCATGGGAAACGCTCAGTTACAAGGATCAGAGGACTGTTGATGCCAGGAGTCTTAAACCATTACTTGCCACCAACAGTAACAGTGGCTGTGGAGCAATGTCTCTGGCCTGAGAACCCTGGACCAGCTTTGCAGAAACATGATGGTAACATACATCCAGGACCACCCATCAAGTTTCATTCTTTATAATTGCATTTCTTTGATACCCCTGAACACTCAAGTATTTTTTTCTGGTTAAATAAATTTTTAAAAGTTACTCTATTGGGCTAGAATGGTAGCTCAGTAGGAACAGTGCTTTCCTGGCATGCACAAGGACCCAAGTTGAAACCCCAGTACGACATACACAACTGTCAGAAAAACAACCACAAAAAGTTCTTCCTCCCTCATGCTTTTAAAAATGAAAACTACTATTTTCAGTGTGTGCTTCCTGCTCAAAGATTTTCCCTTGTTTCAAAAGTTGAATAAGCCACTGCTTCAGAATAACGGAAGCGCAGACTAAGAGGCCATTCTGAGGACACAGCCTGGTTGGTCACATGAACTGAGGACCAAGTAATGGGTAAGTTCCAGGGCATAAACTCCTGGTCACCAGCTCAGTGCCTTCGATTCTGGCAGAAAACATAGCTCTAGGTTGCATCTCCAAGACTCACTGGCCTCATTTGTTACGCAGCCTGCCCACCCCAGGCACGCTCTCCAGGTGCTCAGAGCCACTGCACGTTGCTCTGTCAAGTCTGAGCTCACCTTCTCCCCTGCACCTCCAACTCCACTCAGTCCCCACAGCTGCTCCAGCAGGAGGCCTAGACACATCCTATTCAGCAAACGCAGCTCCCAATTGTCTCCTATACCTGTTTGTTTTTTCCATCCCCACCACTGACGCCTCTTTTAGGCCCCTCTCTTTCTCATTAGAATTAAAGCATGGACCCCCCCGACCTTCATTTTGGACCCCATATCAATGCATTCTTCTTAGCACAGCCCCAGTGGTGTACAGGCCTGTACACTACTCTTTCCTCTGTCTTGAATGCTCTAGAACACCCCTGCCCTCCCCTTCTCTGGTTCCTGACCTCCAGTCTCAGGGCCTGGATGTCACCATTCCGAAGGCATGTGCTCCTCTCCTCTCCTCTGCCTCCCCCCACACAGACCCCAACTCCACGTTGACAGGCAGCTCGTCTGTCTCCGATTAAAAGGCCAAGCACCTTACTCACAGACACACCATCCCAGTGCTCACTCAGGAGGGGAGCCAGTGCTTGCTGTTGGAGAACTGGGTCCCTCTGCTGCTAGCAATGCGCTACCTCCCACAGCGAGCCCACAAGAACCACCGCTGATGACTCACTCAGCTGCCTTCACTGCGAGGTCTAGACAGAGCATCTCCTCTAAACAGCCAGGCAATGTGAGTTACAGAAACTCAAACTGCCCGTTCTGAACTGGGGACTTTTAGACAGCTGGAAAGGCCTTGTAGGTTACCTGACCTAGGCCTTCCTAAAGCCTTAGGAAGCCAGGGGCTCCAAGTCTCATGGATCACTAGAGAAACCCAACAAGGCAGTCTACCCTGTCACAACCCCAACAATTCCACGTTCTTCTATCTCACATCCTGAGCTTCAGATACAATTTTGTTAGA
>PVKS010000780.1:101487-117634 GCA_004027875.1 Aplodontia rufa | reverse complement strand
ACAGCTATTTTGTACAAGAAAATGGCCTCATGGTTCTAGCACACCTTGCAGGATTTCAAGCCACAGTTGCACAGAAGTACAGCAGTGCAGAGAGGGAAAACACCCTGGTTAATCCTGTTTTGATATAGATTATAATATATGTGTATGTATAGACTTACATATTTTTTGGACTGGGAATCTCACCTAGTAGTGCTTAAGTCACATTGCCAGTTTTTGTTTTTTTTTTTTTAAACAGTTATTCAGGGCCTTCTTGCTAAATTGCTGAGGCTGTCTTTAAACTCAAGATTCCCCACTGCCTCAGCCTCCCGAGCTGTTGAGATTACAGGTGTGCACCACTGCCCAGCTTGTTCTATACATTTGTATTCACACAGCACTCATATGGAGCGTCTATTACATAGTTAGCACTGGTAACCAAGCCAAGAACACTGTACCTGGGAACTCCCACCTCCCAGGCCCTGCTCTCTAGAGCAAACCCTCCTTCCATGCCCTTTTTCTGCTAGGGGTAGGAGGAACTGACAATCCAGGGGAGCTTAATCACTGAGCTACATCCCAACCTTTTTTTAAATGTTGAAATAGGGACTAAGTTGCTTAGGGTCTAAGTTTCTGAACCTGGCCTCAAACTTGTCTTCCTGCCTCCGCCTCTTGAGTTCGTGAGATTATAGGTATGCACCATCATGCCTGGCTCATTCCTGTCTTTTGAAATGCTTCCCTTCCTTCTCTATGATTTGGATCACTCATGTAAGAACCTCTGGATGACAGTCTGAGCTCTGCCTGTAGCCATGCCTCATAAAGTACGTGTTGTTTTATGGCTTGTATCTTTTGTTGTGTATTAAACAAGATTCACTAATGATACTGTGCATTACCAGAGTCTCTTCATTTTAGCTATTATGTGCCAATGTACTGCATGAATATACCATGGTTTACCTGTTTTAAATAGTGGGTATTTCTCCTGTCTTTAATATGACTAATCAATAGAGTCCACAATTTCAAAAACTGTAATGAAATTTAAGAACTCAGAACAGAAACAACCTTTGCAGACTAGCTGGATATTCCATGAAGGCCTCACAATAGGGAATTACACAGATGAACCCCTTACAAATGTGTGTCATCGACAATCCACAGTACCTCCATGGTAGGTATGAACAATCGTCTCAGATCCTAAAAACAAAGCCTTGCTATTTGCTGATAAATCTGAAACAGTAAAAATATATACTAACTTGGGGCTGGAGAGGTGGCTTGGTGGTAGAGCACTTGCCTGGCATGTGCAAAGGTCTGGGTTCAATTCCCAGCACCGCATATACAACTGAGTGTCAGAAAAACAAAAACCAGATGAAAAAATTAAGTTAAAAAAAAAAATAAAACCCAGCATGCCACAACTCTACAGCTTACAGCTACAAATACATAGATAGAAACTGACATCCTTTCCTTTACCCAGCTCCAGGCCAGTGCAGTCTAACAGGCTCATCACCCTCCTCCAGGCCGGCTGAAAGGCATCCAACAGGAGACGCACCTGTTGCTTCCACTGTACTGCTGGGCTACCCTGGCAGGCACCCTGTCCTTTCATCTGGTTTTGAATGATCCTCTGTGCTAACCACTTCTACAGCCAAGGCTCTGAAGAATGAAGTCACTATGGGGGACAGTCTTAAAACTAGCTAGGTGGACTAGAATAACTGGACCAAGTCGTTGGTAAGTCCTGGACACTCTGCCCACCACCCCTCACATCTTCCCCAACACTGAAGAACTGTGGTGAGAATGTTTCAGTCTTAAAGAGGCACAAGACAACTCACTCCATCACAGCGGACCACACACCTGTTCACAAATACAATGTTACAGGACCAAAGAGGAAAATCGTTAGGCATCCAAGAAAGGGGAAGAATAGCCATAAATCTTGAGAACCCCCTCCACACACAGTATTAAGAGCCCCATAAAGCATGTTCTCCAGGTCATCTGCTTGCCACCTGGCCAACAATTAGTACTGTTAACCAAGATGTCTTGACAATGTAGGGTAAGGGTCTTTTTGGAAGTTTAAAAATAGTAAATTTAACAGGATGAAGAGGAAAGAAAGCTAAACATCTAATGGATATAAATTAGATAATGTCTTAATACAAACCCACACCTCAAGCTCCTACAATCAGTGCTCCATAAACAGACAGTAGCAGCTATGAAAACTAAAGTGGTCATGTGAGATTCACAAAATTGAGACTTCTTTCAGGTTTAGATCACAGAATTCCCTACAATTCTGTGAAGGCTTTCATTGTTTAGTGGAAATTTAATAAGGAAATGGAAACCAAAACAATGTGGTAACATTGAAAATTTGCTCCAAAATCTGCCGTAGAAATTGCCACTGTGACTTATTCCCAATAGTGTTCAGACCTCAGTTTAACCATGACCGATTCATTAGTAGGCAGTGAGGCCAATCTTAAAGGTAAGTTCACTACCATCATTTATGATCAGGAGCTTTCTTGCTATAGAAGTCAAGTAAGTTCAATCACGATCATCTTACAGGAGATTAATTCTATTGAAAAAACCACAAGGCATCCCTCTGCAAAGAACACTGAGCAGTAAAATTGTTAGTAACAGATTGAAACGTATTCACCCAACTTCAAGATTATGGTTTTAACTTAACAGGCAGGAAAACGGCCATCTGGGTCTTATCCTCTCTGAAAGCTGAGGGGCTAACTCTCCAGCTTGCATCGTTCACTGGAATATATGTTCTCTAGATTAATTTAGATAAGACGGAAACTCCAAAGAACCAGGCACCTATTAAAACCCCATCTTCCTGGAGAGGTCAGAGCCAAGATCCAAAAGGCCATCATTGTTACTTCTGCAGCTGCTGCGTGATTACAGAATGTTTTGCAATTACCACCAGTAGTTATTAAGATCCTTAAAGTTTCTGCAGTTTATGCTGTTAAAAAAAATATAGCAAAGCCCAGTTCACCCACGGTGTGCCAGAAGTGGATGGCCTAAGCCTTAGCTTGTCTACCATTGCTCCAACCTGATGAAGGACTGATTCTTATCCCCTTCTTAGAACACAGCTTGGACATATATAGGAGTCAAATGGAGACCTTTGATGGGTAAAGGAGGAAAACACATCCTCTCTGCATTTGGAGCACTCACATGCTGGAGAGGGAGAGAGATGCAATCCAACAGATACCTGCCACGAGCAAGAGTGAAGGATAAGGGGCTTGGAAACAATCAGAGAGGAACCAGGGTGCTATTCAGACAGCAGGGGCAAAGAAGGCCTCTCCAGGAAGAGACAATACAGAAGAGAAAGGTGGGAAATGAAGACACAAGCCCCATAAATATTTAGCAGGCAAAAGCATAAAAGTTAAAGCCCCATTCCAGGATACCTGGGCTAAACCAAAGTAATGATACAGTAAGTGTTCCAAGAGGCTCGTTTTAAGACAACGCTGTGAGAACAGAGTCCTCTTTACTTACCATAGTAGGCAGGGCATCGACCCTGCCTACACCCATCAATTGGGCTCCCAGAGGGGAGATGCAGGAGTGGCCCAGGCTCCAACTCCATGTGGCAGTCATCAGCCAAGCACCACCAGAAGCATCTTCCTTTGAGTGTTTCTCAGGAACCTTTTTCTACAAGCTATAAACCAGGTGCTTCTGGTACAAGCTTGCCCATGCGCATACCTTCACCACAGCAAAGAACACCCTGCTGAACCAAAGCTTCTCAGCTAGCACGCAGTAGGAGTTTCATAACCTTTTGATAATGACCATTGACAGGAACTTGCCTGTTCTCAACCCATTCACCAAAATGAACCAGTTTTCAGCAGCCTAACACCCAACAATGGCTGTCTACTTTCAGTACAATGTTACAACCAAGGAGGCCATTTATTTCAATGAGGCATTCATTAACTCAACAATCTCCAACAACACCCAAGCCTGACACCCACATTAAAGTTTAAAATTGTTTCTTCTAATGAAGGTTACAGATGCTGAGTGATTGCTTATGAATAATGCGCTGTTATGGTGATTTCTCATCAGCAGGGATTAACAGCCATTTCCTGAACTGTCTCTAACGCACCTCATATTACATGCCCTGACCCCAGCACTGTGCACACTGCTCAGCAGAAGAGGACTGTTCCCAGCTTCCCATCCGTTCTCTCAAGAGCTCCTTGCCCAGCGCTTCCATGCTCATCGATGTCCTGAGCTACAGAACTGTGAACAAAACTGACCAAGGTTCCTGCCCTTGGGAAGCTTGCCATTCTCAAGCAATCTTAAGGGCTGTTTCGACACAAAACCGAAGCCTCACCCTGCCTCCCATGACTCACGACTGCGTCCCTGTGATGCTGCTGTTGCAGTTAGTCATCTGCCAAGCTCACCATGACTTGGAAGTAACTATTTTACTTTTGTGTGAAGGATGAGGGACAACTGATCATGACAGAAACATCACTAAGCCATGGAATGCTCCTCTGATACAGTTCCATTATTCAAGTCAGGGCTGCTGCGTCCTTGTGTCTGAACATTGGGTGTGGCCTTACAATTATCAGGTGCAGAAGGGCAACTGCAATTCACTTCTGTGCTTTAAAGAACACCAGGACAGCACCAGCTGCCCGGAGATAGGTATGGTAGGTCCCCTAAATACTGAACGCAGTGCAGGGGTCTTGTGTGCTGGCACACTCAGGACAAGCCTCCTACCAGCCCTTCTGACCTGCTCCCCTCTCCAGCTTTGATTGTTACCCTCACTGGAAGCAATTCAGGCAGCAGTTGTTATCTCTCAGGCATCTCAAATGCTATTTTAGCTTCAAGATCATGGAAGTTTAACTTTTGTTCAAAGCCTAAAGAGCTGCTGCACCAATTGCAAAAGAGCACACAATTAACTCATTTTATTGATTTCCCAAGTTCGGTCCTGAGACTGAACAAATGGGATCAGATTTCAAAAGATTAAACTTCCATCTCACAGCCCCATTTATAGCATTAAAAATCTATCTGCCACCTCAGCTTGGTTTCACAGTCCTTGGCCTCTTTAAAGCACCAGCCTCCTGGTTGCTACTTCATCTGCCTTGATGTCAGCCCTAAGCAGTGGCAATGGACAAGTGGTATAGTGAGTAAACTGAGGCACAGGCTTGCAAAAGCTTCGAGAATGAACCTGGTTCTTTTATGCAGCATCACTTGGTTGTGACAATCCTGAACTTATGCTGTTTAAAATTTGGAGAATGAATTCCTCAGACAAGGGTCTCATATCCAGAATCTATAAAATCCTCAAAAATGTCAGCTACAAAAACATCAACAGCCCAATTGATAAATGGGCCAAAGAGCTAAATAGAGACTTCTCACCAGAGGATATTGATCAAGCCAATGAATACATGAGAAAGTGCTCTAAATCTCTAGTAATCAGAGAAATGCAAATGAAAACCACAGTAAGATATCACCTTACACCAGTCAGAATGGCAAAGATGAAGAAAATAATAGATGCTGGAGGGGATGTGGAGAGATAAGCACACTAACACACTGTTGGTGGAGCTGCAAACTGGTACAGCCCCTCTGGAAAGCAGTATGGAGAATCCTTAAAATTAGGGATGACTCCACCATACGACCCTGCTATTCCACTCCTGGGAATCTTTCCAGGGGATGTAGAATCAGCACATTACAGTGACACAGCAATATCGATGTTCATAGCAGCACAATTTACTATTGCTAGGCTACGGAAACAACCCCAGTGTCCCTCACTGGAAGAATGGATTCAAAAACTGTGGTACATTTATACCATGGAATATTACACAGCAATTAGAAACAATGATATTGCAGCCTTTGAGGGTAAATGGATGGTTATGGAAGAGATCATGATGAGTAAAATCAGCTTAACCCAGAGATCAAAGGGTCGATTGTCTCCACTCATCTGTGGAGGTGGGGTCTAGACCCTGGACAATGAGAAAGTTGGTCTAGTAGCATGAGTTAAATCCAGATTAGATGTAATGCTTTACAATCTAATACTTTTTTTAGAGTTATAATGGGAAGGGGAAGGGAGGGATAAGGGAGGGTAATTAGGGGGACACTCCTGGGGATAATTGCAATATCCAGAATATATGCATATTTTATACACATTTTACATTATTTTGTTAAAATCTTGTAAGGTTGCTCAAAATAAAAAATTTAAAAAAAAATTTGGAGAATGAACAAAAAGCCAAGTTCCAGATGCCAAAAAAGAGAAAGGAAACCGTCTCAACTGCGGCAGCAGGCTTCAGCTATCAGCCTCATTCTGCAGCAACTCCTTAGCTGCTCAGACCTGCTGGCCCACGTCCTGAGAGGGAGGAAGCCACGCAGGCATCACAAGAGAGGAAGGGAAACTTACCGTGCCAGTTGCCACCTTTTGTAAGTGGGCAACCACAGAATTCGTTTCCACGGGGTCCATTTTCCACAAAACCTAGACGTTTAGCAGAGGCATCACTGTTTCTCCTGAACACAATTCGCTATTATTCACAAATGCAACTGTTACTATTTAGACCAACAAATCATCTTCCAACTGCAGCACACAGGCATGAGCCCAAACCAAGCAGCAAGAGGGAGTGGAACCAAGAGCAAAGAGGCAGCAGGGCTGACCCTGCGGGGGCCTCCTGAAGCCACACTGGCTCTCCACGCTGGAGCCCAGGGGCCTCAGTGCAGAGCACACTCTCAGGGCAGTGGACCTGCTTCCAGCCCCTGCCCACTGTTTGCCGGCCAGTTGTGGGCCCTCCCCAAGGCCCACATTCCTCATCTGCAAAACAGGGAGCATCACCCTCACAGTGTCACCATGATGAATGTTTGAAGCAACCAGCATTAAACCTAACAGCATGTGTTTTAGGTGTGGTTTAGTGCTGTTACTAAGACCAAGTAAGCACTTTGGATGCCTTAGTGAATGGTCTTTGACCAGACAGTTTGACAAGACCTAAGTTTTTAATCCTTCACCTACTGGTGTTTGCGTAAATTAAAAAATATATCACAAGCTGGAACATGACAGCAACATCCAATTGTCAAACATCCCAGACACCTTCCAAAGCCACACTAACCTCTTCAGGTGACCAACATATTCTTTAGGAAGGCTCAGTCATGGGAAAGGTGCCCAACAGAGCTCAGGGGGCAATTCTGCCTCTGATGGCAGCTGGCTTCTAATTAAGGAATCACACGGGCCTAGGGGAGAATCAGGTTTATAGAAGTTACATGAACACTCTCCAATGCGGACTTTCGCTGAGCTGGGCAGGCGAGTCTAAGCACCAGCTGACTCCTCAGAAGCTGCAGCCCTCACTGGCCTAGAGGGAAGTTGGCACAGAGCTGAAGGGCTGGAGCAGGAGTAAGCTTGCCCCTCTGCCTGAGGCAGAAAATAATGGTGATGGAAGGTGGAGTGGGAGACCTAGCAATGCGGGCGTGACCTCCACTGGAGGAGCATGTGGCTGGGCCTACAATTGGATGCTATGTTGGCCGTGACCCTGCTGACCCACAAAATCCTCCAGCTGAAGCCAAGTGAGAAGGCACACATGCTCTTTCCTAGATGCTCCAGAGAACATTTGGAAACCCACAGATATAACCAATAAGGAGCTACAGGACCTGGGTTCTAACCTAGCTTCTAACTCTAGCAGGTTGCTTAATCTAGGACAAGTCCCTTTCCTGCTCTGGGCTTCACTTTCCTCATTTGTGCAGAACAATCAACGCTACATTTGCTGCTGGGGCCCCACTGGTCTCATGACTTCCCGGCCCCTTTAAGTATGGCACCTTGGGGTGCACTTGACCACCATTTACACCTGTCTCCATGCCTGTGCCTTTGTCCTCTGCTCCTCTGTACATTCTTACTGGTACCAGACTTGGCTCTCAGGTGGGCACAATCCTACTCCCTGCTAACAGCCAGGTGGACATTGCAGAAAAATCCCCATCATGAAGCTGTTTACCACCTAAGCAATAAATCCCTTAGTATAGCTTCAAGCTTACAGAACAAGACTCTGGAACCACTTTAGAGTTTGGTGTGTTCCCATGTTTAAATCCCATTACCAGATATGGATCTCATACAATTTGGGGAAATTTTTAAGGGCAGTGATTGTTTTACTGGTGAGAATGGGGAAGGAGGTGTTGTGTAAAGTTTGGGGGTTTCTCCTTTTGCTTTTTAAAAAGGTACCAGTTAACAGCTGCTTCCCTTTCTCGTTTTTCTTTTCAAGAAACAGTTTTATCATTTCCATCTACAGCTAGTCAGACAAGAGGAAAGGAAGTGCCACATCACTGGCCTTTCCCTTCCATATACCCACTCTCTCCAGGGCTTAAGATGCCCAATTAAAATGTGTTGCCTTTCCTAACACGTGAGCCAATGTTTTCCTGGAATAAAGTTCTAAACAGATTTTGAATTTTTTTTTTTTTTGGTACTAGGGATTAAACCCAGAGGCACTTTACCACTGTGCCACATCCTCAACCCTTTTTGAGACAGTCTCGCTAAATTGCTGAGGCTGGCCTTGAACCTGCTGCAGCCTCCCAGGTTGCTGGGATTACAAGTGTGTGCCTCCATGCCCAGCTGGATTACCAATGGAAAAAACAAAAACAAAAAACAAAAAACAGCAAGTCTAGAGCAGAATCCTAATAACCATGCCACACACCCTTATGATCCTGAGATCTCAGCTGCGTAACTGGTGTCACTCCATGGTAAACAAGGCTACCATGGTTTGGGGGGTTTTTCCTACGCTCTCAGCCCCACCTTCCCAAGCACCTTGTGGGGAGATCTATCCCCATAGCCACCTTCTTTCTGGTATAAAAGATGGAGCAACTAAGATGCAGAGTGGCCTTCACCATTTTCTACCACGTCTTCAGAACTCCGCTGTTGCCAAATGAGAACATAGGGAGCAGAATGCTTGTTTCCTAAACCCCGAAAAGTTCAGAAAGGAGCTGAGACGTGATTTTGCCAATCAAGGACACAGGCTTGATTTCACTGGCCCAAACTACAATGGTTTTCTTTTATTATAAAGACAGCTTTAGATTTAACTTCAAAAAACCAGCTGCTGCATTTGTTGTCTCTAGTGTCTGGAACACAACATGATGGGAGAGAGAAAGGGGGACAGTTTAGTCTCTGGCCCAAGAAGTTTAACTTCGCTCTAGTTAGAACATTGGTTCTCAAAGTGTGGTCCCTGAACCAGCAGCAGGAGGAATTGGAAACTCAAACCCCACCCCAAATCCATTGAATCGCTGGTCCTGGGGACTCAGGCACCTGTGTCTAACAAACATTCAGGGTCATTCTAACATACACTAAAATCTGAGAATCACAGATACAAAAAAAATAGGTCGAAGCGCATAGCATGGACAATGGGCATCTGTGATGTCCTTTCACTATGAACATGTTTCAAAAACCACACATACTCAACCTTCTGACAGTAACACTCCATCATGGTATTTATTCATTACTTACCAGCACTTGACATTTTGTTAGATAAACACTAGTCTTATACTCTAAGCAATCCAAATATTTTTGTGTGCTTGGTAGCTCATTTCAAAAATGCCCACAAGACTGCAAACTGGTTCAGCCACTATGGAAAGCAGTGTGGAGAATCCTCAAAAAATTAAGGATGGAACCACCTTATGACCCAGCTATCCCACTCCTGGGGATTTTCCCAAAAGAGTTAGAATTAGCATATTATAGTGATGTGGCTTCATCAATGTTTATAGCAGCTCAATTTACCATAGCTAGACTATGGAACCAACCCAGATGCCCCTCACTCAATGAGTGGATACAAAAAGTATGGTACATATATGCAATGGAATACTACTTGGCCATTAGAGAAGATGATATTATGGCTTTTGCAGCCAAATGGACAGAGATGGAAAGAATTATGCTAAGTGAAGTATCCCAGTCTAGAGGCTCAAGGGCCGAATGGTATCTCTCATCTGTGGAAGCTAGAATACATGGGGAAGCAGTAGGTTAAACGGCTAAACTAATAATATCCTCAAACTGTATGATTGTCAGCATAATAGGAGGATGGTACCCTAGGATACTGGGAGGCATAGGGAGAGGGGGGGAGGTATTTGAAGATCTCCTAGGCTACTGGAGAGTGGGAATATAGGCGAACCATCTCAGAAGCAGAGGTTATTCCTCCACGAGATACCTATTTTATGCAAGAGTTTTCCTGCGGGTAACTGCAACAGGTGAAACTCAAGGTGGTCATCCATATTTGGGCATTACCCCTGGATAACTATGTATATATACTTTGGTTATTGATGGTCTGATACTGTTTCCCTCTCATTTGTATCTCCATATACTCTTAATTTAAAAAAAAAACTCATCTATTAAAAAATGCCCACAAAACATGATTATGTTCTTCAGACAATCTGGGGTGTTAAATATGAGCAACTTAAGTATGAGTGTGAGGCCCTACAAGGGATAGCAGTCATTTTCTAAGTTTCCTTTAGAGAGACTTAAAAAAAAATCAGATGAGAATGATGTGCCCACAAATCGTAAGCTTTATCAATTAACTTCAAGGCCCTTCCATGAACATCCAGTATCCCACACCTTTGTAAAGGCAGTCTTTTAAAGCCTGGGACAGTACCTGTGGCCTTACTAATGAGAGGGGGACAGGAGCCCACCATCTACACACAAGCAGCAGTTCCAGACATCAGTTGTGGCGATTTTAAGCTTGGATTAGATAGTTCTATACACTGTACCACAATCACCTTTCTCCCTGACAGTCTGGGTCTCTCTCTAGAACCAGAACCTGTACTCTACGAAATCAGATAATGAGCAAGACCTTCTTGCAGGCTGCAAGAGTCCACACGTTTCCAGGGCATTCTTCTGTTGACCAGCACTGCACCGCCCAGCAGAGGAGACAAGCAAAAGCTGCAACCGCTTCCCAGGTCCTCATGCAAATCATCTATGCTACTAAAAAGGTCTTCTTTTGACCACCCCCCTTGGGTCCAAACTCCTGTGGAGGGACTCTCTAGCTTACTGAATATCCCCACCGTGGCCCCGCACGCCTTGTCCAAGCATCCCTTCAACTGGCACCCTAAGGAAGCTTTGACTGCACAAAAGGAGTGAAACCGAGCAGTAGGCCATGCCATCTCCTCTCTAAACTGCTCCTGTACTGCCAGGTTGCACATGGAAATGAGAAAAGATCATGGGGGCCTGGAGAGGTGGCTCAGCGGTTACTGTGCTTGCCCAGAATGCACAAATACACATGTTCAAACCCCAGCACCCACATACGTACAACTAAGCATCAAAGCAACGAAAGCCTTGTGAAAAACTAAAAGTTGATTCTCTGTCTTTCTCGAAGAAAAAAAAATCATGGGTTCAAATGCATGAAGCCATACGTTACCACAGGCCTAATGAAACAGCCTTTTTATTACTGCCTCAGCCTCTTCCGCCCAACACAATCAGGAAAATGTCAAATGACTACATCTCCGGAGGATATAACTTTTCTTTGAAGAATTCTTCAAAATATCTAGCTTTCAGCACATGAGGCATTAACATAGTCCCCAACTAGGACATTCCTAGCTCAGCATGAAAGACTCATGTCCCGGTGAACTGGGATACTTGGTCATGCTAGGACCAGCACAGCCTGTGGCTGCTGCTATAGAAAACAAATCTGTTGCTCAGACACGTTTCCAAACTGAGACCAATGACAGTTTCCAGAAAGGGCTGACACAGGCTTCAAACGTTACCAGCGCCTTTCTGGTGAAGAGCGGGTAACTGAGCTAGGCGCGCTGGCTGGGAGTCAAGTGCATACCAAGGTTTACGAACTTCCTTGAAGGCTTGCTAGAACAGTGCTGGCCCCAGCCTGAGATCCTCACGGCAGGTCTGGCAGAACCCATGCACCTGCATTTGCAATGAATTCCCGGATGATGTTTGTCTCTAGTCACAGAAGGGACAGTACCAGCCTGGGCTACAGCTCATCTAATAACCCTGTGAAGAGCAGGTCAACTCTCAACCTTCCTGGGAAGTGCTCACCTCTGGCTCGTCTCTCCACCTATGAAACACTAATGATGCCAACAGTCCCCAATTCTGGAAGTCAAGTCCAGTTCTTCTTGTTTCAGCATGTGTAAGTATCCCCTGGGAGGCTTGCTGGTGAACGGATTCTTGGGGTTCTCTTCACTTAACGACAGTTACTGCAGGCCTGTGGTGGGCCCAGGAATCTGAATTCCTCACCAGGGCGATGTTGACTCCACTGCCCGGCGCCCACCCCAAGTGAAACCATCCTACAGTGCATGAGCAGTCTCTTCCCACAGTGAAGAAGCGGCCCCTTGGGCAATATTTATAACGCTTTTCAACAAAGCCAAGTAGCAAGGGCCCTACAGGCTTCACATCTTTTGACTTAATTTTTCTTTTATCTTCAACCAATTCTACTTCCTGTCCATATTACATCAACAGCTGCATTCCATCTCCCTAAACTTTTTGTCTGTGGATTTTGAGACTGCTGTCATTGCAGACAGGGTAATCTTGTGGTCTGTAGAAGTTTTCTGTTCAATGGTCCATCTGGTTCATGTGACAGGGTTTTAGAGAAACTGGAAAGGACAATCCCTGAAGATGAGTCGGAGTGATTTGATGGCTTGCCTCAAGCCCCAGAGCCAGTGAGCAACAAAAATTCACTTGCTTGGTCTCTGGCACAAGCATTTATAAGGCTTCTTTCTCCTCCAAGGGAGGAGTGCTAAAGGGAAAACTCACCACCGTCAGTCAACCCAAGCTGCTTGCAACCTGTCCCTGACTACACTCTTGCTCCTTTTCAAGTGCTTCTCCTGGAATTTCATAGATTTTGAAAGAAAATAGGATTAGTTGGAGGGGATCTTACCAATAAAGGAAGAATAGTTTTGGATATCCTCTAAATACTAATACTTTAATCTGACAGTTATCCAACCCCTACCCCCACAGGGGCCTATAACCATGGAACAGGGAGCAGGACAGCCCTATCTTAGGTCCAGTGTTGAATGCTGTTCACCAAGAAGTGAAATCTTCAGAATCTCTAGCTTCTAGCACCTAGGCACTAAGAGATATTAGCCACCACTGTGTACTCCACAAGCACAACGTTAGGCTTTTACAAATCATCTGAAATACTTAAGCAACCTCTTCAGCATTTATTATGTAGAGAGAAGAAAATTCATTGAGCAGTGCTTTTCATTTTCATTTCTTTTGAAGAGTAGAGCAGAGCAGAAACCACTCAGCCTCATGACCTTCATCATGGGCATCCTCCCCAAGAGAGCACTCCCACCTAGTGCAGATGTGGAAGGGACTTGAGTCGGAGGCCAGGCCTGGTAGAGACTGGCCTGGGAGCCACAGGCTTCTGAGACCCTTTCCTGACTCCCAGGATGTTTGAAATGCAAGATGGCATTGGCATCAGGGCAACACCTCAAGTCTTGAGATAGTAGTCTGTGTGGCTGGGACCCATAGAACCTGTGCATCAGTCCTAAGGAAACACTTGGAAAATGGAGCTGTAACAGCTACCAGGAGCACTGCTCCTGGCCTTCAGCCTTCTGCACCCAGGATGACAGGGCCTAGTAGGCCCACCATTCCTGGGTCCAGCCAGGCCCTCTAAGTCAGCCACCAGACTTCACACCCATCACATCACATCAGAGGCTCAGCTTTCCCACACAAAAGATGAAAATCTCCACCTAAGCCAGGACTGGACACTGCTTGTGCCAGGGTGAGGGGTTGTGCCTGCTCTGGGGTAGTCCAGCCTGTTAGTTTACACTTCAAGGTTGGCCCACTTTAAGAGCAGTGGTAACTGCACAAAACTCAACTCAAAGTTGATGGAAGTTCCGGGAATTAGATCAAAAACCCCACAACTACTAGAAGAAAACACTCCAATATGTCAGCTCAGGAACTGACTTCCTTATTAACAGGACTCCCAAAGAAAAAGTAGTAAAATTAAAAAATGCAATCGCATCAAATTGAAAACCTTTCTCATAGCAAAAAAAAAGTCATGAGTGTTAATAGAACCAATAGAATAGAAAATCTTTGCCACCTGCTCCTCTGATAGTATATCCTGAATACGAATGCCCTAAGAACTCAAAAAACCCTAAAAACCAACCCAATCAATGGGCAAAATTACTGAATAGACCCTTTTTAAAAAGAAATACAAGTGATCAAAAAAAGGTATGAAAAAATGTTCAACATCCCCATTAGTTAGAAATGCATATGAAAACTACACTGAGAATTCATCTCACTCCAGTCAGAATAGCAACAATCAAGAATATGAACAGCAATAAATGTTGGTGAGGATGTGGGGGGAAGAATACTACACACCTATTGGTGAAACTGCGAAGTGGTGCACTCTCGAAAGCAGTATGGAGATTCCTCAAAAAACTAGGAACGGAACCACCATTTGACCCATCTATCCCAGAACTCCTTGGAATCCAAAAGGATTTGAAATCAGCATACAGTGTTGCAACCAGATCAATGTTTATAGCAGAATTTACAATAGCCAAGCTCTGGAGACAACCAAGATGCCCTTCAACAGATGAATGGATAAAGAAAATGTGGTATAATATGCACAACTGAGTATTACTCAGCCATCAAGAATCACTATGACATTTGCGGGTAAATGGATGGAACTGAAGACTATCATGCTAAGTGAAATAAGCCAGACAAAGTCAAAGGTCCAATGTTTTCTGATATGCAGAAGCCAATACAAAATAAGAAAAAAGAGGAAAAGACTAAGTGGAAGGAAAGGGAGGGAAGACAGATGGCATAGGGTAAGTTCCCACCATGAATCGGAGCTAACTTTCCTACGTACATATATGAATATACCGTAGTCTCATATGTATCAATAAGGCTGCTTTTAAAAATCAATTAGTAAGGGCGGGAGCGGTGGTTCAGTGGTTATGGCGCTTGCCTGGCATGTGCAATTACGCGAGTTCAAACCCCAGCACCACATACACAACAAAGACTCGGAGCGAGAAGAGGTGGGTTGGTGTTTCCTGGGCTGAACCAGGATGTGGGGGGGCGCGGGCCCTGGCCAGGGGCGGTAGCTGAAGGCCCTCTGTGACAGCCGCTGCCGATCCTGTCCTCGCCATGAGGCCGCAGCAGGCGCCAGGGTCCGGAAAGGTATTCATTCAACAAGACTACAGCAGTGGCACACTCTGCCAGTTCCAGACCAAGTTCCCCGCGGAGCTGGAGAACCGGATTGATAGGCAGCAGTTGGAACAAACGGTTCCAACTTTAACCTTTATGCAGAAGCAGAGAAGCTCGGGGGCCAAATGTATCTTGAAGGCTGTTTGGCTTGTTTAACAGCATATACTATCTTCTTATGCATGGAAACTCATTATGAGAAGGTTCTGAAGAAAGTCTCCAAATATATTCAAGAACAAAATAAGATATATGCTCCCCAAGGCCTCCTCCTGAAAGACCTATTGAGAGAGGACTTCGAGTTTTTAGATTGAAATTACCATTTATGAAGACAGAGGCATGAGCAGTGGAAGATAAACCATAAAATTAAAGACCCCACCTCCAGCTGGGACCCTCATCTACCCACTGGCTGATCACAGAGTGTCCCTACCTCCTCTCCAGAGCATCATTCCTTTGTATCTGCTGCCAGAGGAACGGTGCCATTTACTCCAAGGACTTTCTACAATTCCACACCTGGAGTGACCTCTAGTCACTCAGCATCCACTTTGTGTCTCCAAGTTGTGTAGGACTCTAATCTTTTGATTCGTTTCTGGGAAAACAAGCATCTTACATTTTATTCAAAGTTATTTAGTAAAATATGCAGTTAGTTGGTCAGCCCATTACAAAGTTCTTATGGCCACCATTCTGTTAATTCTCTTCATTCGTTGGTCCAATTTTCCAGGTGGCTTTAGACTTCAGTGAGTCATATTTTAGCCAATGTTCAGTCTTAATCCCCAAAAATAATGAAAGGCTTTTCCCCAGGCGAGGAGTAGATAATGTCTGTGGTTATGCAAATGTATTTTCCCGATTTCAAAGAACCAGTTTTGCCATGATTCAAATCTTAAGATTGATTTCTGTTCAGTTTCCCAAACCAAAACTCATTGAAAAAAAATGTGTAATGTTATTACAGCATTTATACCTAATTAAAGCAGTATTGAATGCAATTTCCAGTTATTTTCTTTGGAGACTTTTATGTTGTTATTGCATAACCTTGAATGTTGGAAAGATGTGGTACGTGTTTCTTGTTCTTTACACAAAAAGCAAGCACAATAAAGTGGAAGCTAAACCATCAAAAAAAAAAAAAAAGACTCAGAGCAACAA
>PVKS010000780.1:87609-101387 GCA_004027875.1 Aplodontia rufa | reverse complement strand
TCCATGCTTTTATGATTATGTCATCATATAGTCTATTGCGTATATCTAAAAAGGATCAATGAAAAAAATAAAATGTGAGCACTGCTGCTTCCCGGCCAGCTGATGAGCAATGAAGACGTATGCACATTCTTTACAAGTTCCAGAAGCTTCTCCACCTGGCTCCTCAACTGGTGTGCTTGGGGTCTCTTGTGTCTACTTTCTGCCCATCCCCCAGCGCAAAGGCTGCAAGTCCTTCTACTTACTGCCCACTTAATTGCAATGTCTCTCCTCTGGGCCTTTTCCCCATACCTGAAATGCTTTCCCTTCTCCCGGCTTTCAAATTCCTTTAGGCCTAGTCTGGAGCCCTTTTCTCTAAGAGCCTTCTGTCCTGAAACTAATCCTTCCTAAGTGGCTTCAGGATGGCTTTCAGCTTCCTGCTGGCACCACTGGCTCTCAACATGAGCCCCCAGAGTCACCCTGGTTTACCTAGAGTCTCGTTTGTACAGTTGCCCCTGCTAGATTACAAGCTCCTCTGGGTATCACTTATTTCTTCATCCCCAGCATCCACATCCCAAAATGTCTTAAGTTTTCATATCAACATTTTAGGTTTTTAAAAAATGACCTAAGTAAAATTCTAACACTGATGCACCTCACTCCACACAAAATATGAAAATCAGGTTTATCTAAAAGATATAGATGTCTGTTACAATAGGATTCTCCATTTCGAAGAGTTGATTTTTTCCAGGAACTCCCATGCAATTCAGTCCAGCCATCATGTAATGGAGAAGTATCACCTACTGGTGGTTCTATAGCTTTCACTGCAGTTGGGTCTTCCCCTGAGCACTTCCCTCAACCTCCTTATCCAATGGAATCACAAAGCATCGACTGCAAGAAGTCACCAGAAAGAGACCCCGAGCCCCTAAAACACAAGTAGGCACTCCCTCCACAAATATACCAACCACCAGCTCAGATGTCCCTGGAAACAAAGTTCTGGGGCTCTTGGATACATCAGCAGACACCCACAAATGTCCAGGACCCATGCAACCACCAGTACAGTCCTTTTCCAAATCTGTCGAGTCACCTTTGACTAAAACATTTACAATGGGACAGCAGCTTTCTGGTTTTTTTTTTAATGTCCTTCCAATATTCAAAGTCCCCATGGAAAGTTCACGAGCCTTAGCTTCCAAAGGCAGCCCTGAACTCAACCCTGAAGCTGCTACTTAGCAGAAGTATGACCTTAAATGCCTTATTTTCTCTAGCTCGCCTTCCTCATGCTAAAAGAACAGTGGTACGAGTACTAAACATCAGATGCAGAAAGCACTACAACACTGGGCACCGAAGAAGCCATCCTTTATGGATTTTCATCACCAAAATTACCTTCCTCACACTGGAGAGAATTTGCCTTAAAGGCCATTCCTTCAAGGAAGTCTGCTCCAAGGAGAAATGCAGTTCTGCCCTGATGTTGCTCAGAGACAGATCCATCAAACACAAATCTTAACACAGGGAAGTATAGTACAACCACCAGAGCGACTTCAGCCACACATTTAGAAAACAAACACCATCACACATACGGGGAAACAGGAACCCTCGACGCAGATTACTGAAGTGAACAGGAAAATGAACAAAACTGAGAAGGCTGAATGTGGAATTAGCATGTGATCCAGCAATTCCACTCCTAAGAATACACCCAAAAGAAGTGGAAACAGATCCCCACATCCTCTTTCATGAACGTTTTGGCAGCACTGCTTCGCAATGGCTGGAAGGAGGAAACAACGTAACATCTATCAGCTCAGGAATGGATGAACAGTCTGTCCAATGCAATGTGCGTATCCATTCAACACACTATTATCCACCGTAGTTCTCATAGTACAGACGAGCCTCAAAAACATGTGAGGAGGCTCAATACAAAAGGTACGTATGATTTGATTTACCGTAAGTGTCCAGACTAGTTAAAGTCAGAGTGAGAAAGCAATTAGTGATTGCCACTGGCTAGTGAGAAAGGGGACCAAGGTGTCCTTCACAGGCGAACACACTTTGGAACTTGACTGAACTGACAGTTGCATGACTGTCAATGCCACAGGTTTTGTTTTGTTTTTTTATTAGAAATATATAGAGATACAGTTGAGGAGGAAACATTATCAAAACAGTAGCAATCAGTATATATAAACTTTGTTATCCGGGGGTAATGCCAAAACATGGATGACCACCTTGGGTTTCACCTGTTGCAGTTTCCCCCAGAACTACTCATGCATTAAATGGGTAGCTGGTGGAGAAATGACATCGGCTCCTGGGATGGTTCCCCCATCTTCCCAATCTCCAGACTCCTATGAGTTCTTCATATACCCTCCCCCCCAACCCTCTCCCTACACCTCCAAGTATCCTAGAGAGCCATCCCCCTATTACTCAAAGTCATTCAATTTGAAGTTTTGTTAGGTTAGCCATCTGCCCTACTGTTTCCCCATAAATTCTAGCATCAACAGATGAGAGAAACCATTCGGCCCTTGAGTCTGAGATTGGGAGACTTCACTAAGCATAATTCTATCCATCTCCATCCATTTGATTTCAAAAGCCATAATATCGTCCTCTCTAATGGCTGAGTAGTATTCCATAGTATATATGTACCAAAGTTTTTGAATCCACTCGTTGAGTGAAGGGCATCTGGGTTGGTTCCATAATCTAGCTATAGTAAATTGAGCTGCTATAAACATTGAGGAAGCCACATTGCTATAATATGCTGATTCTAAGTCTTTTGGGAAAATCCCCAGGAGTGGGATAGCTGGGTCATAAGGTGGTTCCATCCTTAATTTGAGGATTCTCCATACAGTTTTCCACAGTGAATGCCACAGGTTTTAACCCTATGCTTTGAACTAGTAGAGTGTGGATTTAACCTTCAAAAAATTTAAGCCCCAAGACAGATTTTCCATTCTAAAAGGAGGATCCTAAGGTGTCACTGATGGTGCCATCATTACTCACATACCCACTGGAGGGCAGCAGACACTCCACAGGTCCACGCCCCCAGACATCTCATTGCACTGTGGATCTTTTGCACCAGAGTTGCCTGTGCAACTTGGATACAGGTGTATTGTAAACACAATACACAACACAGACTTGCTACCCACAGAACATTTAGTTCTCTCGCAAAGCTGCATTTTTCATTTAAGTGATAGCTAATTTTGTCTGTATAAATTTAAACCATTTACACCACAGCAATTTTTTGCTCTAGTTGATAAATTTGAATTCCCATCTAAAAAGTCAGCGAAGTCGCACTATAACCTACGAGAAGCATGAAGTGTCCTCTTGTCCTGTGTGCAAATACCACTTATATCCCCCGTCGACACCACCTTACTTCCGGTAGTACAGGTTCTAGCAACTGAACGCTGTACTTGCAAAGCTTCAGAGACTTCACTGTAAAAACCATGAGATTCTTTAAAGATTTTTCTACACATAGTGCTAAAACATTTTCATTAAAATGTAGCTTAGTTGAATAGACACTCTTTCCCAAAGGGGAGACTGGTCCGCTCCCCGCCTCCCCATAGCCAAGGACAGCTGGCATTTCCATTACCGAAGTCATCACTGCTCCTTCTGTTTTATTAAAAATGTTTAGGGAAATTCAATGTTTTTCTACCTCAACTCTTTTCAAGGGAACATTAAAGAGGAAAAATCCTTCCGAAGAGTAAGTACCATGGAACCAGAAAATGCTTTGGAGTCGGAAGCAACGATATGTGTATAAACTGCTGGAAATCCCTGTGCAAATCCTCAGCGTGGAATATGCATACACCTGTGAACTAAGCATGCCAACCTTACCTGCATGTCCTTCCCATCATCACTGTTTGCTTCTGACACACCTTTCCTGCTAATCATTCTGAATGGTACATGCTGTTAATGGTACATGTTTTCAGTTCAGGTAAACTTTAACTGAAAGTATTTCTGGAATGTCACAGTGCCCCCCCTAAACTCTCCCATGTTTACTGCAGCAGTATCCACAATTGCCAAGATATGGTGTTGCCCCAAATGTCCATCAATGGATGAGTGTAAGAAACTGACATAGATGCAAGGAAACACCATTCAAAGACATCCTGTCATTTGCAGCAACACGGGTAGAGCTGAAGGACATGTTAAGTGAAACAAGCCAGGCAGACAAAGATACCAGAGGTGCTGGAGTCCAGGAGCCGTTTGTCTACTTGCTACGAACCCCTCACCCGTCAGTACTCGTTTGTCAGCTCAAATGGTGGTAGAGAACTGGAAATCCACGTGTAGAAGAACGAAGCCAGACCTTTTATCCCTCACCCTACACAAAAAGCCCATTCCAAGTGGATCAAAGACTTAGGAGTTAGAGGCTGGAGTAGTGGCTCAGTGCTTGGAGCAGTTGCCTGGAATGCACAAGGATCCAGGTTCAAACCCCCGCACCATGTACACAACTAAGTGTTGGAAAAACAAAGGCCGGATGAATAAATTCTTTTTCAAAAAAGCACTTAGGAATTAGACCAGAAACTCTCCAACTACTACTACAATGAAGGTCCAACATATCAGCACAAGAATCAACTTAACAAGACCCCTGAAGTGCAAGAAATACAAATAAAAATCAATAGGTGGGACACTAAACTGAGAAGCTTCTGCACAGCAAAACAACAGTGGGAAGAATGGGAGATCTTTGCCACCTGCTCCTCAGGGCATTAACATCCAAGATGTACTAAGAATTCAAAACAAATAAATGGGCCAAAGAAAACATGTCAAGAGAACTATAATACACCAAAAGTGTTCAATATCTCTACCAATTAGGAAAATGCAAATCAAAGCTACATTAAGACTTCATGTAACTCTAGTAAGAAAGGCAATTATGAAGAATACAAACAATCCACCTTGGCAAGGATGTGGGGAAAAGACACTCATTGGTGGGACTGCAAATTAGGTTTAACTGTTCTTGGAAGGCAGTATGGAGATTCCCCAAAATTCCTTAAATATGTGCACTTAGTATGTATTTAAAAAAACAACTTTGGTCTTCTAGTAAATTTTTTTTTAAGGGAAGAAATTCTTCTTTAATTTCCCCAGCCTGGCTCAACCAGAGAGGCAAGGCTAAAAAAGATGAAGATACCTCAGTGCAAAAAAGATGGAGGCTGCAGTGCTGAAAACCAGACTCCAGTCAAGGACTGGAGAAAAGCAGGAGTCGAAAAATAAACACAACTGGGCTCCCCTACACTCACTCCCAGACAGCTCCCACTAAGGACAGAGGGCCCTGCCACAGGCAGTGTCCCCCTGTACCCATCCCTATAGCAGTACAGGCCCGGCTCCAGTGCCATTGACTCCCAGCTATTTAGGGGGGCTGAAAGGGGACCAAAACCACCTTTACAACTTCCCTTTCTCCAAGGAAACCATGGCATACACCTTCCCAAGTGCCGAACTGGAGGCCAAGGAGAACTTTCCGGGCGAACTGACTGCTCCAGCTTCCGAGATCACTGCCACTCAACCTGAGGTTGTAGACTGGTCTGAAGGTGCGCAGGTGCCCTCTGTGCCCATTCAGTGGTTCCCTGGAAGACTGGAGTACCCAGCCAGCTCCCACTGCTCAGGCCACTGAGTGGGGTAGGAATAATCACTGAGTGATCTTAAGCTGTTGTTCTATAAATACGTAAGCAAAATGGAAATGAGGTTACGGAAAACACCAGTTTCTTAAAAAAAAAAAAAAAGAAACTCTGGACTTTAAAGCATGCATTACAATTAGTGATACAAGCTCCAGTTTAACAATTACTTAGCAAAGATCTGCAGTGCGTACTTGGTATTAGGAACTCTCCTGAGAGTTTTGCCAATACCAGGTTATCCAATCTTCACAACAACCCTATGATGATTCAGCAAGTCCACTTCTAGGTGCATGCAGAAAGGAACTGAAAGCAGTGATTTTCCATCAGATCATACCCAGATGTTCACAGCAGCACTATTCACAAGAACCCAACAGCAGCAACTGCCCACATGTCCACCAGACAGGTGGATGAACAAGTCGTCCATCCATACAATGAAACATTATTCAGCCTGTTATGGCTTGGATGTGAGGTGTCCCCCAGGAGCTCATGTAAGACAATCCAGGAAGGTCTTAGAGGTGAAATGATTGGGTCAAGAGAGCCTCAACCCTATCAGTGAATTAACGCCCTGATGGGGTTGACTGGATGGTAACTGGAGATAGTGTAGCTGGAGGAACTAGGTCATTGGGGGCATCCATTCGGGGAAAGTATTTTCAATATGGCCAGTGGAGTCTCTGGTTCCCTCCACCACTCTCTTCCACAGTGATCCTGGGCCTTACCACAAACCCCGAGGAATGGAGCTTAGTCTATGGACTGAGACCTCAAACCCTGGCCCTAAATAAACTTATCTTCCTCTAAAGTTGATGTTGTGTCTTTTAATCAGAGAAAAGAGAAAGCTGACTAAAACAATCTTAAAAGGAAGGAAATGGGGCTGGAGTGGTGGCTTGGTGGTTGCAGCACTTGCCCAGCATGCTCGAGTATGTGGGTTCAAACCTCAGCACCCACATATACAATGAAGTGTCAGCAGCAAAAGCCATGTGAAAAAAAATTAAATGTTACAACATAGGTGAACCTTTAGTTCTATGCCACATGAAATAAGTTGGACAAGAAAGGGTAAATGGTGTATTATTCCACACTAGGGACTAGAATAGGCAGATTCAGAAAGTACAACGGTGATGGCCGGCAGCTGAGGCTGGGGCTGGGGCAAGGGTGGGAGCTGGCATTTAACAGCTATGAAGCATCTCTTTGGGATGATGAAAATGTTCTGGAGGGGAGCAACGGCTTCACAACAAGTGAATGTGCTTAATGCCACTCAACTGTACACTTAAAAATGACTAAGCCGTGGTTGGGATGATAGATTTTGTTGTATTTTACATTTTAAACTTATTTTGAAGTCAGTTTATTTTACCACACTAAAAACAAAGATCCTATGAAGTCTTCCACCGTAATACTTCTTCCACATTTGAGCCCTTTGGCCACACCAGACAGCAGCCAGGACAACAGGGACACACAGCGGCCTCCACCCCTCCCATGAATGGGCCTACACTCTAGAGACTCCTACACCAGCCATCATTTAATCGCTACTGAGCATAGGCCAAAGTGGGGAGCAGAACCAGGAAGACAAATCAGAGGAGCTGAAGGGCTGCTGTCAGGGGGAAGTCTCCAGGAAGCAGCAGAATCCCGAGTTGTCCATAGCAAATCCAAGTGTCACTCTGGTGAGCAAAGGCCATGACCAAGAGCTCATACACCCCTGCTCTCAACTCACACGTGGACAGCATTCAAGCACGAACGTGTCTGCAACAGCAACATGGCTCTTCAGACCTCCAACACACTCACACCACCCCACAGCACGTCATGGTAGCAAAGAGCACACACACACTGCAAACCAGTCAGCCTTCCTGGGTTTAAATCCCAGGGCTGCTGCTCTCTGCGCCTTTATACCCTGGAGCAAGTCTCTGGGCCTCAGTTCTCATCTGCAAAATGAGAAAATATGTACTCCATAGGGTTATGAAGTCAGGAAAGTAACGAAAAGTGTTTTTTATTAGGGCATTATAGTTGTACATAATGTGATTTTTTTGTCATATTCATAGATGCACACAATACAGCAATACAATTTGGTCAATATCCCCCTGCACTGCATCCCTCTACCTCCCTCCTCCCGTCCTCCAATCCTTTGCCTCTCATCAAAAGTGTTTTTAGAGTAGTCCTTGCCACACGGAATTACTTAGCTCATATTACCTTATTGCATCATTACCCCAACAAAGGGGCAGATGGGGCAGGACCAACACCCTCCTTTAAGAAAAGGAGGCAAAGAAAGCAAGTTACTTAAGGTTATACAGCTCCTTGGAGTCCTCTGCCCTCCCCACACAAGACCTATAATAATCTCAAAGCATTATGATGAAAATTCCAAGAATCTCAACATTTGAGCACCTATCATACACCACTTTCCCTGGTGCCTGGAGGAAGCAAGATGCCAGGATCTCTAAACCCAACACCATAGCACATGTAAGGTCCTGGTTTCAATCTCCACTAAAGCAAAACAAAGCAAAAATATCCCAACCCATCACCGCGGTCTAATCCCAGCAGCCAAGTTCAGCAGCCATCCGGAAACCAAGCTGCAAACACAGGTTTCACTCATCACCTGTTGGGCTTTTCACCAGTGCTTTAAAAACACTGGAGGGAAGACAAAAGTGCTCCAATTCTTAGTACCTGCCCTTCAAACTTGGTGGAGGCGGCAAGAGGTACTCAACGGAAGTGGTTTAAGAACAACGAACGGGCAGGTACCACAGAACACTTAACTCTGGTGGCGCCAACAAGGGATCCAGCAAAGTTGAACCAAGTAAGTTGATGCAAAGGAAAAGTGAGGAGCAAGTAGAATTTAAGTGGGGTTTGAAAGAGTGCTTCTATGGGGCTGGAGTGGCGACTCTGGGGTTACAGCACTTGCCTGGCAGGCCTGAGTATGCGAGTTCAAACCCCAGCACCACGTACACAACAGAGTGTCAGCAACAAAAGCCACATGAAAAATTCGATTCTCACACTGTCCTAAAAAAAAAAAAAAAAAAAAAAAAAAAAAAAAAAAAAAAAAAAAAAACCAAAAAAAAAACAGTGCCTCCATGAAAGTCAATTTTATGTATCAACTTGACCGGGTCCTGGGGTATGGGCACAGGATACCCAGATACTTGGCTGAATATTCTGGGTATGCCCATCCAAGTCTCTAGAACAGATTCATAGCTGAATTCATCAACTGTTCTGCCTTCAGACCCAAACAAACACTACTTCCCAGGTCTTGGGTTTACCTCACCCATTCTCCTGGATCCCAGGCCTTCAGACTCAGACCAGAAGTGTCAGTTCTCCTGGGTGTCCAAGCTTGCTATCATCTTGGGACCTATTGGCCTCCATAAGCAGGCAAGTCAACTCAAATGTTTCCATCTACGCATACACATCTGTACAGATTCTTAAGATAGCTTCACTTAATAACAGTGTACCCAATCACTTTTTCATTTTCAGTATTCAATTAATTACAGGAGATATTCAACACTTTATTATAAAATAGGATTCATCCTATGTCTGCCCAACATCAGGCTGACATAGTGTTCTGAACACGTTTAAGGTAGGTGAGGCTAAGCGAGGATGTTTGGTAGGTAGGTGTAGTAGCTTACGATGGGTTTGTTGGGAAGCTACCTCCCTCTTAGTGGTGGAGCATGTGTGTATGTAGGTACCACCCGTTGGTTCCTTCCCTGGAGAACCTGGTCTACTACACTACCATGGGCTTAGCAAACAGAAAAGCAAAGTTCCCAGGAATCTAAAACTGCACGCAAGGAGACAAGAAGGTGGGAGCAGATGAGTGAGGTCAAAGCAGCTTTGAAGGGCAGAGGAAACAAATAGGAATGAGGACTGTGAGGCAGAACAGGGTACTCAGGACAGTTGGGAGTCTGAACGTGACCTTTACTGCTGGCAAACTGACAGAATGGATGCCCGGGTCTTGTGAATCACACTAAGTTTCAGGAAAAACTTCTCCGCATGGGAGTAGGAAACACTGGAGCCTGAGAAGCCACTGTATCTGTCTAGGAAGGAGGAGACATGGGGATGACATGGCATTACAGTGCTCAGGGACAGGAGATCTCTTACCTTTGAGAAGACACACACTCCTTTTGACCCAATGAACAGCTCTGGTTGGTGAGTAGTTCCACACTGTGTCCAGATACAAAGGCCCAAGGGCCCAGTGACAAGGTCACCTACCAGGACCCAAGGATTTGAGACCCTTTAAACTTCAAGTCTGTCACTTTACCTCTCTAGGTCTCTACTTTCCCTGTAAGAACTGGAGTACCATTGCTCTGGCCTTCCAGGCAGACTGAGGATAAAATGTGGAAGAACATTGGCAGAAGTGGCCCAGCAGAAACCACCCTGGTGTCCGCCTGCAAGCACCATCACCTGCAGTCCACTGGAAAACCAGGCATTTCATGGCCTAGGCCTGCAGAGGGTCACCTCCATACAACACTCCAGAGTCTCTTTAAAGGCGCAGGGCAGCAGTTGGCTAAATCTCAGTGGTGAATTACCACTGAATGCTTCTACCTTCCACACCAACATGCACTGTCACAGCCGGTTCAGGTACAATGAATTGGCCTAGGTGAGGTAAGAGGACATGCCCAGGCCTTACCCCACAGAGGTGGAGGTGGGGATGATGAATGGGGACCAAGGACGCAAAGCTGAGGCAGAGCTGACTTGGGAGAAGGCAAGGAGTTCCCAGGACAGCAACTCCCAGAACTGGTGGTTAAGATACCACAGTGACAATTCCACTGTGGCCAACACTGTCCTCAGCATTACACTTACCACAAACTCAGGGCACCCCTCTTCCAAGGGGGTTGCTCAGGGACAAGATTCTTCATTATACTGATTCCATCACACATGACCACAGTAACCATGACTCCCTAAATGTTTCATGTCTGAACAGAACATGAAATGGGAGATAAGCTCCAATAACAGAAAACTCAAGTGAGTGGAGCTCTCGTCCTACATCCGCTTCAGGGAGCACCAACCATCCAGGAGTAGGTTAACTTCAGGTGTGTAGGAACAGCTGGACTTAGAGACCTTCCCGTGTGCCAGGCCATTTCCCGGTGCCTTTCCTTATCACTCAACTCTCATGCCCCTAGAGATACCGTCTCCATTTTGCAGAAGAAACTAAAGCACACTGAGGTGAAAAAGCTTCTGAGGTCCCTAATGAGTAGAAGAGCTGGAACTGCAACCAGCCAAGAGTATGGCTCTCAAATCCAGGCCCAACGGAGAAGTTCACATATCCTCTACCTTCCACCTCAGTTTTCACCAACACTCTCAGGGAGCCCCCCAAGGATACGTGCAGTGTAGAGTTCCCCACTCCCCTGAACACTTGGCACATTTACTGTGGCCTGCACCAAGTGAGCCCCTCAAAAACTGCAGTGCACCCACAGCAAGGCTGAGCCCCAGGCAGGTTGCCAAGAGGCTCTGCTGGAACCAGATGTCAGCTACCAAGTGATCTGATTAAGAAGCATTCATTAACACTAGGAGCACAATTAAAGAAACCTCAGCTGCGCACCTTTAAAATAAAGCCTCCCATGGCTTTTTCAAGAAGTTGTTCAACAAAGCAAGATGCTCTGATGGTTAGCAAGTAGCCAGCAGAAGATGCTCAGTCTCGTAATTAAGCTTTCCTGGATGAGGGAGACACTGCCCTGCTGCCCCATGGACTTGGATGGCATTCAACAAAGCTCATGTCCAAAAACGTCCTTAGGGCTTCCAGAAGGGCATTTGGACCAACTCTGCAGCTTCCAGGTCACTCAAGTGCACGTGTATCATTCGTTTACTTGGCTCTACAGAGTGTCTCCCTGGGTACCGGCAAAGCCCCCTCAGAAGGCAGAGATGGGAGCCAGCAGAGTCCTCCCTACCTGAACGGGGAGGTAGTGACGCACATGAAGATTGACTGTTTTGTCGTGAACAGCTTCAGGACCTTCTCCACTCCTGAATTCCAAGAACAGGGGTCAGAATATAAGGCACTTAGAGTAGTACAGACCATCACCTGCATAGGGTGCCACCAACCCTCCCTGACCATTTTCCATGTGCCCAAGTTTACACATGCATAGCTTACCAAGCTGCTGCAACATGCTTTCTCAACAGGAAGTACTCCCAGACCAAGTCTGTCACTTCTGTAAGGACTGGAAACGGTTTCCCTTTGGAACCCTGTTCCTGCTTCCCTACTGAAGCCCATCTACTCTGCTGACTGCAGCCTCCCGCTGTGTTCTGTATCCCAAGCTGAGCAGTTGCCCGGCAGAACCCAGGCCCTGGCCTATCAAGTTGCAGCTGCAGAGTGCAGGGCAGGCCTCTTCCTCTAGAACTGCAGTTTATCTCTAACTGTTGGACAACATGTATGTTCTGCTCAAGTCACATGCCTTTTGGTAAGAATCATGAAATGGCATCTTAATGCTGGAGTGGGTGGCTTAGTGGTTGGAGCATTTGCCTGGCTGCACAAGGACCCAGGTTTGAACCCCAGCACCACATACACAACTGTCAGAAATGAAGGCCAGATGAGAAAATTTTCTCATTCTCTCCTTTAAAAAGGAGAAAAAAAAAAAAGCCATTATGGCCCTATATGGCTGAGCATATAGTAGTCATTAACTGCATGAATCAGAAGGGATGCCTAGAAAGAGCCTGAAAGAAGTCCCAGTCCTCAAACAATTTAATAAAACTTGGGCTGCAGGTTTGACCCTGCAGCTGCCTGCCTTTTGTTTGCAGGCTTTAACAACAGGGAGAAACGTTCAGCTCTGCGCAAGTACAACCTGTACCTCAAGTCTTCTCATGCCAGGAAGACTCTGCAACAGGCAGCCAAGTTCCCACTATAAGGCCTCAGCAAACCATATCCAAAAGGTGCTGATCCCCACCCCACCTGATGCCTATAAATGCCCACCAAGCCTCCTAATATTAGCCACAAGCATTTAAACGAAGGCATTCCACGTGTCATAGTACTTTGTGCTTCCTGGAGCTAACTTTTCATAATTATTGTTATTTGATGCAAGATCAGCTGAATGGCACTTTTAAAGCATTTGTAGCTTAAAAACCAATAGGACCACAGGCGGTTTGAATGCATTTATCTGGATACCGAGATCAGCGAAAAAGCCTATTTGTCACTGTGACAGGAGGCAATAATGTGACATTTCACAAGTTTCAAACAGCAGGGGTAACCACCTCCCTTTTATTTGTAGCAATGCTGGACTTCCAAGTATGCTCTTTGCAAAATAAATCACTCTAATTATCCAGAGGCTGAACAAACCCAACCACAGTCTGCCATGAGATGTGTGCTGAACTTTTACGAAGAGAACAATCCTCATTTCTGTACCTGCAGTGTTCCCCATCAGCACTATTTTTCCCCAAGAAATAATTGGCAGAGGCTCCTGCTTCCACAGTGGGCACTAGCAAAACACAGTACACTGCTTTCTTCCCCTTCTAAAGTGTGGTCCTACTGCCTCCTTACTCCTTGGAAAAAAAAAAACACAAGTACAGGATGCAAGCAAGCATTATTTCCCGAACCACAATCCATTCTTTGGTTTGAAATGGTGGCCACTGTCATCCTTCAGGGATTTTCTAAACATTAAAGAACATCAGGACATGCTTGGGGGAGCAGAACCAAGTGTTTAACATGTCACGGAAGCAAATTCTGGTTCAACTGCTTTCTAGCTCTAATAAATTTACTAAACCTCTCGGTGTTCCAGTTTCCAACTGTTTGAAAGAGTTAATAGAATGTTCCATCACTGTAAAGACAGAATAAGAAAATATATACCTAGGTACTGTGATATGACTTACATCACACTGGTTCATTGTCAACTGAAATGCTATTGATAATGTCATCAACTCAAGACTGGCTGGCAGCTGAGACAGTACTAACACTCATTTCAACGTGCCCAGTAAGGGGCGTATCTCTGCCATGCTCCTGTCTTACTTCTCTATTCTTATTCTTGGGACTAGGGTTGCCTGCTCAGGATTTGACCAGGAATTGATCATGGTGGGTATCATTGACAAATCAAGAAATGGGTGATGGTTGGAGCTCCCACATGTAAAGAAAATTAAACAGAAATGTAACTCTAGCACTGGAAGCACCTCAGCTGAAACTTGAAAGGCAGGTGAATTCTGTAGGTACATACCTCTTAATCCCATAGGATCATTCCCTTTGTTCCTCCCACCTTTCTCACAGCACCGTGGTTATGTAACATCCACTGCTGGAAACAAATGTCCTAAAAGCCATCTTAGTTTCCATCAATGGGGCGGGGG